>JAVYIG010011892.1:0-57348 GCA_035222895.1 Strongylocentrotus droebachiensis | reverse complement strand
GACCATAACAATGATTCAGTTCGCTTTTCGCATCCAAAGCACAAATGACACCAAATACTTAATAATATGATAGTTCAAATTCATTCACATTGATTGACAGTCATCTAACTAAATTACTGAGGATATGATAAACTAATTTTTTCCTTCATTTACTGGGTGTAAACCACAAATATGCTTAATAATTGATATACTATGGTCATTGAAAGGTCATTAAGGAAAAAGAAACATAGTTTTACCTTTTATATGTATTATAATTGTTAGATAACGGAGTATTTTAAATGTATAAATACATACAAGTAAGTTCAGTATTTGAATTATAATACTGAGCCTTGTTTCATTCAACAAGGTCAAAGAGATTCCATTGAAACCAATATATTAAAAATAAACACGCATATATTTTAATTGGACATCGTCGAACTTGTTCTTATAACGACTTTGTGACACAATGCCCAGGTTATAACGTGCACATGAATGGCAACTGCGCACAACATAGCTCTGTGTTATCAGAAACAGACAATCTGAAGAATACACTTGCGTTATTATCATTTTAATACAAAAAGCTACGGTTTACCGCGTAACAACTGAACGAGATCATGAAATGAGGAAAACGTACGAATTCGATCTTACCATTTGAGCTGACGGCGATTGGGGAGTATGTTTCATTGTTTACTGTAATGTTTCCTATATCCATCGCGGTAACGGTTGCGACATTTTCAGTGATGTTCTGTGCCTGGGAGGTGTCGTTAGCAGAAAAGGTCAAGTTAACCTCTGCCACTATACTGCCGCTTGTGAACCGTATTACTTCGCATAAAATATCGCCACTCGTCAGGCTCCTGAAAATCTCGGTCAACTGTTTAGAGAAAAAAATATGCAATAGTCACTACTGGTCTCTACCTGCGGGTTGAGCTGTTTCAATACACAGGCCACCTAGCTGGCCCGTTGAGTTGCCATTTGGTCTACAACTAGTTCGTCTACTACCCAATCAATCTATTCCCATATGGTCTACAGCAGGCTCGTATACTTTCTATATAGTCCCAAAACCAATTTGTCTACTTCTCATTTGGTCTAATGACCTGTTTTAAGTGAAACAATGCTCAAGATCTCCAGTTTTGCATACATGTGCTTTTGGGGGGAATTGGGATCATCGTGTTTTAATGTCATGTGATTTTATAAACCTATGATGATGATGGATATGGACATCAAAACATACAAAGAATAAAATTCATTAGGTAAATTTCTGTTGCAATCTTATTATGGACACAAAAGTAATGCAAATGTTTGTAGGCAATGCTATTTTGTGCAGGTAATGCAAATTTATCAAAATAATGTAAATTATTACATTGTTGTAATGAAAATTACTCTAACGTTGCCCTTTTTTACGAATACGAATAATATTGCCGTGATTGACATTTATTGATCCTCCCTTTCCTTGAAAAAGACACTGTAAAGTTAACTACAATTTAGGGCTTATAACAAAAGGGCAAAACTTTTTATATAGGCCACTCCATATTTCACTATTCTTTTCTAGTTCAATCCTTTTTTTTTAGTTTATTGATTTCAAACAAATTGATATGAGATGCACTGTCTGATTTTGGGTCTCTGTTTGTGAAATTATTACTGAACGTGAAATGTACATGAAATATGAAACAATAAACTAAAACTAAAAGATTAAACGGTGATAAAAAACTTACACGGTTACAGAGAGCATTTGCCAAATTCATGAATGCAAGAGACATTGAGTTTGCAAGATCGTTCTGGTATGTGCCACCAAGGGTAATGACAATGGGAATCTCAACATCTGATATTGTAGGAAAGAAGCAATCAATAATTATAATAACAGATAATAATGATAATGAGTATAGAACAAAAAACAATCACGAGAAAAATAACAAAAATTATGATAATGATACAATAATAAACAAATATACCATGCACTGAGAGGCTATAGTTGAAATTATGGATCGAGGTGGCAGGAATAGCCCTATTTTTGAGGGGCGTTGCCCCGTCGAAAATAGTGCTATATCTGTCACCCAGGAATCCATAATTTCACCAGTGGCTTGAAATAGTGCATGATATATTTGTTTATATTTTTCAAACCAACCTTCATAAAAATAACAATGATACCAATACTAATTATGTTTACTGTCACTGGAGTAGTGTAGAGTGCAGTGAGAGCAGCACAGACGACAGTACCGCGACCGCGACCGATAGCACATTGATTTTGATGGATCGCATATATATGACGTCATCCATGGTAAAATGCCATGTTATAGTGCACTATACCATGGATAAAGTCGCAGTTACATCATAGCAATGTTATTTTTGGTCACATGATGCTATGTTGACCTATCACTGAATAGAATTTCATTGATCAAAAATATAATAATAATTATACTACTACCAATAATAATAATAATTGTCATCGTCATCATACAAATATTTGCAATTACAACCTAAACCACAACCTACCCTTAGTTCCTGGAGTTGTTTCTGAGGGAAAACATCAAAAGTTATATGAATTAATATAGAACTAAATACCTATATTCAAGATATCTGCGCTTAGTTAACTTGATTATCAGTTGCTGTTTGGCTTTGGAAATGACAAATGTTCAAACTTCTGACAAAGACACTGGCCACATGACATTCAGAGAACCCAACTCCTTTAAAGTACAGTAGTGTGTCTCTCTTTAAACCCCAAACAAAATTTGACCTTACCTGTTGTGGTGCCTGGTGTAGTACTTGGTGTTGTGCCTGGTGTTGTCACAAGCGTTGTTCCAGGTGTTGTTCCGGGTGTCGTTCCAGGCGTTGTTGCAGGTGTTAAGGATGGAGTGGTTCCAGGTGTTGTTCCTGGAGTTGTTCCTGAGGGGAAAAAATCAAAAGTTATATGTATTGATATAGAACTAAATACCTATATTCAAGATTTTTGTGCTTAGTTTACTCGATTATCAGTCGCTGTTTGGCTAAATGGAAATGACAAATGTTCAAACTTCTTACAAAGGCACTGGCTACATTACATTCAAAGGACACAACTCCTCTAAAGTACAGTAGTGTGTCTATCTTTAAATCCCGAACAAAATTTGACCTTACCTGGTGTGGTGCCTGGTGTAGTACCTGGTGTGGTGCCTTGTGTTGTTCCAGGTGTTGTTGCAGGTGTTGTAGCTGGCGTTGTCACAAGCGTTGTTCCAGGTGTTGTTCCGGCTGTCGTTCCTGGCGTTGTTGCAGGTGTTGTAGCTGGGGTGGTTCCAGGTGTTGTTCCTGGAGTTGTTCCTGAGGGGAAACAAATATAAATTTATATGAATTGATATAGAACTAAGTACCTATACTCAAGATATCTGTGCTTAGTTTACTTGATCATCAGTTGCTGTTTAGCTTTGGAAATAACAAATTTTCAAACTTCTTACAAAGGCACTGGCCACATGACATTCAGAGAACCCAACTCCTTTAAAGGACAGTAAAGTGTTTCTCTTTAAACACCCCAAAAAATTGACCTTACCTGGTGTGGAGCCTGGTGTAGTATCTGGTGTTGTGCCTGGTGTTGTTCCAGGTGTTGTACCAGGTGTTGTAGCTGGCGTTATCACGGGCGTTGTTCCAGGTGTTGTTCCGGCTGTCGTTCCTGGCGTTGTTGCAGGTGTTGTAGCTGGAGTGGTTCCTGGTGTTGTAGCTGGAGTTGTTCCTGAGGGAAAAAAATCAAAAGTTATATGTATTGATATAGAACTAAATACCTATATTCAAGATTTCTGTGCTTAGTTTACTTGATCATCAGTTGCTCTTTTGGCTAAATGGAAATGACAAATATTCAAACTTCTTACAAAGGCACTGGCCATATGACATTCAGAGAACCCAACTCCTTTAATGTACAGTAGTGTGTCTCTCTTTAAACCCCAAACAAAATTTTACCTTACCTGGTGTGTTGCCTGGTGTAGTACCTGGTGTTGTGCCTTGTGTTGTTCCAGGTGTTGTTGCAGGTATTGTAGCTGGCGTTGTCATAGGCGTTGTTCCAGGTGTTGTTCCGGCTGTCGTTCCAGGCGTTGTTGCAGGTGTTAAGGCTGGAGTGGTTCCAGGTGTTGTTCCTGGAGTTGTTCCTGAGGGAAAAAATCTAAAGTTATATGTACTAATATAGAACTAAATACCTATATTCAAGATATCTGCGTTTAGTTTACTTGATTATCAGTTGCTGTTTGGCTTTGGAAATTACAAATGTTCAAACTTCTTACAAAGGCACTGGTCACATGACATTCAGAGAACCCAACTCCTTTAAAGGACAGTAAAGTGTCTCTCTTTAAACACCCCAAAAAATTGACCTTACCTGGTGTGGAGCCTGGTGTAGTATCTGGTGTTGTGCCTGGCGTTGTTCCAGGTGTTGTACCAGGTGTGGTAGCTGGCGTTATCACGGGCGTTGTTCCAGGTGTTGTTCCGCCTGTCGTTCCTGGCGTTGTTGCAGGTGTTGTAGCTGGTGTTGTTCCAGGTGTTGTTCCAGGTGTTGTAGCTGGCGTTGTCACAGGCGTTGTTCCAGGTGTAGTTCCGGCTGTCGTTCCTGGCGTTGTTGCAGGTGTTGTAGCTGGAGTGGTTCCGAGTGTTGTTCCTGGAGTTGTTCCTGAGGGAAAAAATCAAAAGTTTTATGTATTAATATAGAACTAAATACCTATATTCAAGATATCTGCGTTTAGTTTACTTGATTATCAGTTGCTGTTTGGCTTTGGAAATTACAAATGTTCAAACTTCTTACAAAGGCACTGGTCACATTACATTCAGAGAACCCAACTCCTTTAAAGTACATTAGTGTGTCTCTCTTTAAACCCAAAACAAAATTTGACCTTACCTGGTGTGGTGCCTGGTGTATTACCTAGTGTTGTTCCAGTGGTTGCTCCAGGTTCTGTTCTAGGTGTTGTAGCTGGCGTTGTCACAGGCGTTGTTTCTGGAGTTGTTCCTGAGGGGAAACAAATATAAATTGATATGTATTGATATAAGACTAATAACCTATATTCAAGATATCTGCGCTTAGTTTACTTGATAATAAGTTGCTGTTTGGCTTTGGAAATGACAAATGTTCAAACTTCTTACAAAGGCACTAGTCACATGATATTTAGAGAACCGATCTCCTTTAGAGTACAGTAATGTGTCTCTCTCTTTAAAGCCCCCCCCCCCAAAAAAAAAAAATTGATCTTACCTGGTGTGGTGCCTTGTGTAGTACCTGGTGTTGTGCCTGGTGTTGTTCCAGGTGTTGTTCCAGATGTTGTAGCTGGCATTGTCACAGGCGTTGTTCCGGGTGTTGTTCCGGATGTCGTTCCAGGCGTTGTTGCAGATGTCGTAGCTGGAGTGGTTCCAGGTGTTGTTCCTGGAGTTGTTCCTGAGGGAAAAAATATATTTGTATTGATATAAGACTAATAACCTATATTCAAGATATCTGCGCTTAGTTTACTTGATTATTAGTTGCTTTTTGGCTTTGGAAATGACAAATTTTCAAACTTCTTACAAAGGCACTGGCCACATGACATTCAGAGAACCCAACTCCTTTAAAGGACAGTAATGTGTCTCTCTTTAAACAGCCCAAAAAATTGACCTTACCTGGTGTGGAGCCTGGTGTAGTATCTGGTGTTGTGCCTGGTGTTGTTCCAGGTGTTGTACCAGGTGTTGTAGCTGGCGTTATCACGGGCGTTGTTCCAGGTGTTGTTCCGGCTGTCGTTCCTGGCGTTGTAGCAGGCGTTGTTCCAGATGTTGTTCCAGGTGTTGTTCCAGGTGTTGAAGCTGGCGTTGTCACAGGCGTTGTTCCAGGTGTAGTTCCGGCTGTCGTTCCTGGCGTTGTTGCAGGTGTTGTAGCTGGAGTGGTTCTTGGTGTTGTTCCTGGAGTTGTTCCTGAGGGAAAATATCAAAAGTTATATGTATTAATATAGAACTAAATTAACTATATTCAAGATATCTGCGTTTAGTTTACTTGATCATCAGTTGCTGTTTGGCTTTGGAAATTACAAATGTTCAAACTTCTTACAAAGGCACTGGTCACATGACATTCAGAGAACCGATCTCCTTTAAAGTACAGTAATGTGTCTCTCTTTAACCCCACCCCCCCCCCCCCCCAAAAAAAAAAAAAAATTGATCTTACCTGGTGTGGTGCCTTGTGTAGTACCTGGTGTTGTGCCTGGTGTTGTTCCAGGTGTTGTTCCAGATGTTGTAGCTGGCATTGTCACAGGCGTTGTTCCAGGTGTAGTTCCGGCTGTCGTTCCTGGCGTTGTTGCAGGTGTTGTAGCTGGAGTGGTTCCTGGTGTTGTTCCTGGAGTTGTTCCTGAGGGAAAAAATCAAAAGTTATATGTATTAATATAGAACTAAATAACTATATTCAAGATATCTGCGTTTAGTTTACTTGATTATCAGTTGCTGTTTGGCTTTGGAAATTACAAATGTTCAAATTTCTTACAAAGGCACTGGTCACATGACATTCAGAGAACCGATCTCCTTTAAAGTACAGTAATGTGTCTCTCTTTAACCCCACCCCCCCCCCTCCCCCCCCCCAAAAAAAAAAATTGATCTTACCTGGTGTGGTGCCTTGTGTAGTACCTGGTGTTGTGCCTGGTGTTGTTCCAGGTGTTGTTCCAGATGTTGTACCTGGCATTGTCACAGGCGTTGTTCCAGGTGTAGTTCCGGCTGTCGTTCCTGGCGTTGTTGCAGGTGTTGTAGCTGGAGTGGTTCCTGGTGTTGTTCCTGGAGTTGTTCCTGAGGGAAAAAATCAAAAGTTATATGTATTAATATAGAACTAAATAACTATATTCAAGATATCTGCGTTTAGTTTACTTGATTATCAGTTGCTGTTTGGCTTTGGAAATTACAAATGTTCAAACTTCTTACAAAGGCACTGGTCAAATGACATTCAGAGAACCCAACTCCTTTAACGCACAGTAGTATGTCTCTCTTTAAACCCCAAACAAAATTTGACCTTACCTGGTGTGGTGCCTGGTGTATTACCTAGTGTTGTTCCAGTGGTTGCTCCAGGTGCTGTTCCAGGTGTTGTAGCTGGCGTTGTCACAGGCGTTGTTCCAGGTGTTGTTCCTGGAGTTGTTTCTGAGGGAAAAAATCAAAAGTTATATGTATTGATATAGAACTAAATACCTATATTCAAGATATCTGCGTTTAGTTTACTTGATTATCAGTTGCTGTTTGGCTTTGGAAATTACAAATGTTCAAACTTATTACAAAGGCACTGGCTACATTACATTCAAAGGACACAACTCCTCTAAAGTACATTATTGTGTCTCTCTTTAAACCCAAAACAAAATTTGACCTTACCTGGTGTGGTGCCTGGTGTATTACCTAGTGTTGTTCCAGTGGTTGCTCCAGGTGCTGTTCCAGGTGTTGTAGCTGGCGTTGTCACAGGCGTTGTTCCAGATGTTGTTCCAGGTGTTGTTCCAGGTGTTGTTCCAGGTGTTGTAGCTGGCGTTGTCACAGGCGTTGTTCCAGGTGTAGTTCCGGCTGTCGTTCCTGGCGTTGTTGCAGGTGTTGTAGCTGGAGTGGTTCCTGGTGTTGTTCCTGGAGTTGTTCCTGAGGGAAAAAATCAAAAGTTATATGTATTAATATAGAACTAAATAACTATATTCAAGATATCTGCGTTTAGTTTACTTGATTATCAGTTGCTGTTTGGCTTTGGAAATTACAAATGTTCAAACTTCTTACAAAGGCACTGGTCACATGACATTCAGAGAACCGATCTCCTTTAAAGTACAGTAATGTGTCTCTCTTTAACCCCACCCCCCCCCCCAAAAAAAAAAAAAAAAAAAATTGATCTTACCTGGTGTGGTGCCTTGTGTAGTACCTGGTGTTGTGCCTGGTGTTGTTCCAGGTGTTGTTCCAGATGTTGTAGCTGGCATTGTCACAGGCGTTGTTCCAGGTGTAGTTCCGGCTGTCGTTCCTGGCGTTGTTGCAGGTGTTGTAGCTGGAGTGGTTCCTGGTGTTGTTCCTGGAGTTGTTCCTGAGGGAAAAAAACAAAAGTTATATGTATTAATATAAAACTAATAACCTATATTCAAGATATCTGCGTTTAGTTTACTAGATTATCAGTTGCTGTTTGGCTTTGGAAATTACAAATGTTCAAACTTCTTACAAAGGCACTGGCCACATGACATTCAGAGAACCCAACTCCTTTAAAGGACAGTAATGTGTCTCTCTTTAAACACCCCAAAAAATTGACCTTACCTGGTGTGGAGCCTGGTGTAGTATCTGGTGTTGTGCCTGGTGTTGTTCCAGGTGTTGTACCAGGTGTTGTAGCTGGCGTTATCACGGGCGTTGTTCCAGGTGTTGTTCCGGCTGTCGTTCCTGGCGTTGTAGCAGGTGCTGTAGCTGGTGCTGTTCCAGGTGTTGTTCCAGGTGTTGTAGCTGGCGTTGTCACAAGCGTTGTTCCAGGTGTAGTTCCGGCTGTCGTTCCTGGCGTTGTTGCAGGTGTTGTAGCTGGAGTGGTTCCTGGTGTTGTTCCTGGAGTTGTTCCTGAGGGAAAAAATCAAAAGTTATATGTATTAATATAGAACTAAATACCTATATTCAAGATATCTGCGTTTAGTTTACTTGATTATCAGTTGCTGTTTGGCTTTGGAAATTACAAATGTTCAAACTTCTTACAAAGGCACTGGTCACATGACATTCAGAGAACCCAACTCCTTCAAAGTACATTAGTGTGTCTCTCTTTAAACCCAAAACAAAATTTGACCTTACCTGGTGTGGTGCCTGGTGTATTACCTAGTGTTGTTCCAGTGGTTGCTCCAGGTGCTGTTCCAGGTGTTGTAGCTGGCGTTGTCACAGGCGTTGTTCCAGATGTTGTTCCAGGTGTTGTATCTGGCGTTGTCACAGGCGTTGTTCCAGGTGTAGTTCCGGCTGTCGTTCCTGGCGTCGTTGCAGGTGTTGTAGCTGGAGTGGTTCCTGGTGTTGTTCCTGGAGTTGTTCCTGAGGGAAAAAATCAAAAGTTATATGTATTAATATAGAACTAAATTAACTATATTCAAGATATCTGCGTTTAGTTTACTTGATTATCAGTTGCTGTTTGGCTTTGGAAATTATAAATGTTCAAACTTCTTACAAAGGCACTGGTCACATGACATTCAGAGAACCGATCTCCTTTAAAGTACAGTAATGTGTCTCTCTTTAACCCCTTCCCCCCCCCCCCCCCAAAAAAAAAAAAAAAAAAAAAAAATTGATCTTACCTGGTGTGGTGCCTTGTGTAGTACCTGGTGTTGTGCCTGGTGTTGTTCCAGGTGTTGTTCCAGGTGTTGTAGCTGGCGTTGTCACAAGCGTTGTTCCAGGTGTAGTTCCGGCTGTCGTTCCTGGCGTTGTTGCAGTTGTTGTGCCTGGTGTTGTTCCAGGTGTTGTTCCAGGAGTTGTTCCTGAGGGGAAACAAATATAAATTTATATGTATTGATATAAAACTAATAACCTATATTCAAGATATCTGCATTTAGTTTACTTGATTATCAGTTGCTGTTTGGCTTTGGAAATTACAAATGTTCAAACTTCTTACAAAGATACTGGCCACATGACATTCAGAGTACCCAACTCCTTTAAAGGACAGTAATGTGTCTCTCTTTAAACACCCCCAAAAAATTGACCTTACCTGGTGTGGAGCCTGGTGTAGTATCTGGTGTTGTGCCTGGTGTTGTTCCAGGTGTTGTACCAGGTGTTGTAGCTGGCGTTATCACGGGCGTTGTTCCAGGTGTTGTTCCGGCTGTCGTTCCTGGCGTTGTAGCAGGTGTTGTAGCTGGTGTTGTTCCAGGTGTTGTTCCAGGTGTTGTAGCTGGCGTTGTCACAAGCGTTGTTCCAGGTGTAGTTCCGGCTGTCGTTCCTGGCGTTGTTGCAGGTGTTGTAGCTGGAGTGGTTCCTGGTGTTGTTCCTGGAGTTGTTCCTGAGGGAAAAAATCAAAAGTTATATGTATTAATATAGAACTAAATACCTATATTAAAGATATCTGCGTTTAGTTTACTTGATTATCAGTTGCTGTTTGGCTTTGGAAATTACAAATGTTCAAACTTCTTACAAAGGCACTGGTCACATGACATTCAGAGAACCCAACTCCTTTAAAGTACATTAGTGTGTCTCTCTTTAAACCCAAAACAAAATTCGACCTTACCTGGTGTAGTGCCTGGTGTATTACCTAGTGTTGTTCCAGTGGTTGCTCCAGGTGCTGTTCCAGGTGTTGTAGCTGGCGTTGTCACAGGCGTTGTTCCAGGTGTTGTTCCAGGTGTTGTTCCAGGTGTTGTAGCTGGCGTTGTCACAGGCGTTGTTCCAGGTGTAGTTCCGGCTGTCGTTCCTGGCGTTGTTGCAGGTGTTGTAGCTGGGGTAGTTCCAGGTGTTGTTCCTGGAGTTGTACCTGAGGGGAAACAAATATAAATTTATATGTATTGATATAAAACTAATAACCTATATTCAAGATATCTGCGTTTAGTTTACTTGATTATCAGTTACTGTTTGGCTTTGGAAATTACAAATGTTCAAACTTCTTACAAAGGCACTGGTCACATGACATTCAGAGAACCGATCTCCTTTAAAGTACAGTAATGTGTCTCTCTTAACCCCCCCCCCCCCCCCAAAAAAAAAAAAAAAAAAAAAAAAAAATAATAATAATAATAATAATAATTGATCTAACCTGGTGTGGTGCCATGTGTAGTACCTGGTGTTGTGCCTGGTGTTGTTCCAGGTGTTGTTCCAGATGTTGACGCTGGAGTTGTTCCTGAGGGAAAAAATAAATTTGTATCGATATAGAACTAAATACCTATACTCAAGATATCTTCGCTTAGTTTACTTGATTATTAGTTGCTTTTTGGCTTTGGAAATGACAATTTTTCAAACTTCTTACAAAGGCACTGGCCACATGACATTCAGAGAATCCAACTCCTTTAAAGGACAGTAATGTGTCTCTCTTTAAACACCCCAAAAAATTTACCTTACCTGGTGTGGAGCCAGGTGTTGTACCAGGTGTTGTAGCTGGCGTTATCACGGGCGTTGTTCCAGGTGTTGTTCCGGCTGTCGTTCCTGGCGTTGTTGCAGATGTTATAGCTGGAGTAGTTCCAGGTGTTGTTCCTGGAGATGTTCCTGAGGGAAAAAATCAAAAGTTATATGTATTGATATAGAACTAAATACCTATATTCAAGATATCTGCGTTTAGTTTACTTGATTATCAGTTGCTGTTTGGCTTTGGAAATTACAAATGTTCAAACTTATTACAAAGGCACTGGTCACATGACATTCAGAGAACCCAACTCCTTTAAAGTACATTAGTGTGTCTTTCTTTAAACCCAAAACTAAATTTTACCTTACCTGGTGTGGTGCCTGGTGTATTACCTAGTGTTGTTCCAGTGGTTGCTCCAGGTGCTGTTCCAGGTGTTGTAGCTGGCGTTGCTACAGGTGTTGTTCCAGGTGTTGTAGAGGAAGCTGTACACGATTGGACCTATACAAAAAAAATGTTAATATCATTAATTTCGAGCAGCACCTGGGCTTTGAATACAAACTTTCCTTCAAATGAGCCAAGGAGGACTTGATTACTCAATATATTTCTGAGATAAAACCTAATAGCTTTGAGGGGAAAAACTTTCATGTCCCAGTCTAACATTTTCTGTCTCCCTCGCTCTTGCTCTCTGCCTCTGTCCCTATTCTCTCTTTTTCACTCTCTCTCCCCATTCCCACTCTTACTCTCTCTCTCTATCTCTCCTTCTCTCTTTCTCTCTCTCTCTATATATGTATGCATACAAGTCTCTAAAACCTTCTGACTTCTACATTTTAAATTGAATGATAATATTCTTCCCACAGTGGAATCTATTAAATCTCTTGGTATATTCATAGACAATAAATCAATATCGACAAATTATATAAATGCACTTGAAAACAAAATAGCTCAAAACACAGGTGTTATTTACCGGCTAAGTATGGTGTTACCCACAACTATTGTACGTACTTCATACTGTTCTTTGATTCTCCCGTCCCTATCCTATTGTAATATTACATGGGCAAATACATATCGGACACGTTTTAAAATGCTTTGTGCACTGCAAAATAAGATTTTACGTATAATATCAGTTTCTCACCCACGATTCAGTAAGTAGTGATCATTTATTTAAATCTGTTAAGTTCTTTCGTATGAAAGATATAAATAAACTTCACCAAAGAACATTATTATATAATGTCTAAACTCACAACTACTTTTGCAGTCATGCGGCCAATTCTAACGTGTTTCAGATATTCATAAGCATGGTACCAGATCATCCGAAGAAATCTTTATTCTCCAACACCGTAAACGTATTTTTCAAAATAATATCCGTTTCACCGGTTCTAAGCTTTGGAACGAATTATCTAAACGTATGAGGAAATCTGTATCTCTGTTAAGCTTCTCTTCGAAGCTTTAAAAATGTACGATTATAAATTACCGTTGTATTTATTTATTTATTTATTACACATCTCTAAAAAAGAAGGGTAGCCCAATCAGCAAATAAATACTGGTTTTTGTTGGGGCCCTTCATAACATACCTTTCATCAAATCAAAATATAAATAAATATAGAAAATTACAAAATACGACTTTACAACAACAAAAAACGAAAAAAACAACAACAACAAGTTCATGAGTATTAGCCCTATACCCGATTAGGGTGACGAATGTGTGTATAGTATCTAAGGGGAGGTGTATAAGGGTGTGTATATATATATATATATATGTTGTATGCATATGTATAATTATGTATTATTATGTATATGTGTGTATATATTGTATTAATGTATGTACTTGTAACGAAATATAAATACATGTACAAATATATGTATGCATATATCCTGTTATTCTCAAAAACACTTAATAAAACATATCCAAACAAAATCATCTGCATGTTCTAAAACTATAGCAATGCCACTCTTCAATAAGAATGTCTTTTACTACTGTTATATCGATACCAATACAGAAGTAAGGGTGATAAATCCAGTATTATTATCCTATTTTTCTATACAAATGCAGTCAAATGTTTCCACATTATACCATTCATCTGTATCTTGCCATTATGTTGTTTATGCATGTCATATACTCCATTGCTACTATGTTGCAATCCTCTTTCTTTCTCTTTCTCTAAGCTCTCTATCCTCATCTTCCCCTCGCCGATTCCTTTCTTCCTTTCTTCTTTTTATAATGTATATTATGTATTTGTGTATTCGGGCGTACCCAAAACAAGCTATTTAACCTGTGTTCGCGCCTTTTTTCCTCGTATACAAGTTCTTGAATTATATTCATGTTCCTACGTAAAAATGGTATTGTTTGAACAGATGTCAAATATGTTGTCAAATTTAATGGAAGAAAATAAATGTCAATTTAAATTGAATTGAATATATATATCTAAATGTGTACGTATATATATATATATAATTATATTGCTCTCTGTTTCTCCCTCTTCCATCGTTCTCTCCCTCCCTTTCTCTCTCTTGCTCTTTGCCTCTCCCTATATCTGAGTCTGGTAATGATTGGGGGGGCAGCGTGAAGGGAATTTACAAAATCATGTTTGAGAGAAAACAATTAATTACCCTACTCTCCACGCTTTTGATCTATCCCGTTTTATTAGGTTACCCCATTTTCTCCAAAGCAGGGGATGCTTCCTCCATGGATTATGCCAATATTGGCTATACCCGTCCATCACATCGAACCAGGGCCTAGTTTCATAGAAGTTGTTATCAATAGCAACTGCCACAGGGCTATCACAAATCTGCTCATGGCCAATTAAATGCGAGGGTATCAGTAGCTTGTTTAACAATTATCATATATTTTGGGGGTAACAGGTTTTTTTATGAAACACGGCCCAGTTCGAAAAGAGTAGACATATTTTTGTTAAACTCAAGTAAAGTAATATATTTATTGTAGAAAAAGAAAGCAAATATCTCTAATCCGCCAAAGCCCCCTCCCTACACAAACATATATATATATATATAGGTATATACAATAAAGAACCACGCCTTCATTTTCAAACTGACAGGTTTTGCAAACTACCTGGAAGATGGACAGCGAAATTAATCTGGGAAATTGCTTTGCCGGACAAAATCAGTCCCAAAACAAATGTCAATGAAAAAATAAGCTAGTAAGAATTATTTCGTAATACAAATATTAAAATTATACAAGTCAAATTGTGTTAACAATACTCTGCTTCCTGTAGACAAGTCAATATTTAGACCCGCCCAAAACTTGATTTGAAAATAGACGGTCGATTAATTCCATGAGAGATTGCGTTCACAGTTCCATTCACATATTCCGAGGGGGGTTCCTAGATGGCGATTACTGCAACATACCATTGTATTCACGACTGAGCAATTTTAAGGGTTAAATGCCGTTTGGTCTACAATCAGTTCGTTAACTATCCAGATGGTCTAATATCCAATTAGTCTAACTCCCATTTGGGTTATTGTTTATAGTCCAATAACCAGTTAGTCTAATTCCCAGCATGTCTAAGTTACGTAAGAGGAACAATGAACGTTGCGGAGGGTACAGGTCGCTGTCGTGGTTATAAACTCCAAAGAGCGGAAGTAAGGTAAGGGTATAATTGAATGACAATGAACTGACTACATCTATAACCCTGTTTGTTTTGGGGGGAGGGAAGGGTCTTGTTATTTTTGCAGTTGTCGTTGCTGTTTTTTAAATTTGTTTAATGGGACCACGTTCCGACATACTCATAAATAAAAATCATATTACGTAAAGCCAGACTTTACCCTATCTGAAACAATCATTCAAAGGCAACAATCATGCAAGATGATCGTTTTTTCTCTCTCTTTATGTGTGTGTGTGTGTCTCCCTCTCCCTCTCTCTCTCTCTCTCTCGCTCGGTCATTTTCTCTGTATGTCTGTCTCTCCGTCTTTCTGCCAATGTTGTTCCGCCATTTGCTTGTTTGCCGGCACCATTCCTTCTTTGAGATAAATTATTATAACATAATAATGATGTACACAATTTATTATACCGTATGTTTATTATAGGGAGCGAAATAGAAAACGAGCGGCTGATAATGTCGAAATGCGAAGAATATTACTGTACAATAATTATACAAAGTAAAACTTTTGAATGAAAATCTCTGTTGCATCAAATTGATATAAAAAATGTTTATTATGCTATATTGACAATACTTTTATGCGTCGGACATTAGTCTTCAGCGAAAAGATATCTATATATAAAAAAAAAGGACAAACTAAAGGGGAAACAAAATCGGAGCTGGGGGGGGGGGGGAGGGGGTGATCGGAGAGACAAATATCATATAAATAAATACAGTACGGACTACGTCCGACTTTCTATCTCTCCCGCCCCCTCTCTCTCTCTCTCTCGCTCTCTTTCCCTCTCCCTGTCCGTCTCTCTGTCTATCTGGCAATGTCGTTTCCCATCTTCATTTTTGTTTAATAATGTTTCTATCCTTCATTTGCTTGTACCGTTTACGCCGACAGCATCTCTTCCTTGAGATGAATTATTATAACATAATTATCCCTGGTGATGTACACATCATACCTTATATTTATTATAGGAAAATCCTGCGTACGCCACTGGATATGACATGAACTTGTATACAGATTGCATAGCCGATTATACGCGGCCAATTTTATTATACTTATTTTGCGAAAATTTGTCAAATAAGAGTATACAATTTTTTTTAATGATAGAATTAACGTAACTTGATCAAAAACGGTTCAGAAACAGCTGAATATCAAAACATACATCCGTTCAGATTTTCGTCGATTCATATCTATACTAACTTGGGGAAGGGTATGGAAGAGTGTTATAATGCATTTTATAAAGATTTTCCTTTACTGATCATGACGCACCGTGAGTTCATTGATTACCAAAACAATGTCAAACTCTCCCGTCTGACTATTGCAAAGAACGGCATGAGAAGAAAAGACACGACGCAAAAAGAATACATAGAGTTTTATTTTAATACGATATGGGTTGTTTATTAGAACCAAGTCAAGAGAGGAGAAGAAAAAAAAAGGAGGGTATGGAAGAGTGTTTAAAAAAGTCACTTTAGAATTATTGTTATTATTACCATTAGTATTGTTATAATGCATTTTATAAAGATTTTCCTTTACTGATCATGACGCACCGTGAGTTCATTGATTACCAAAACAATGTCAAACTCTCCCGTCTGACTATTGCAAAGAACGGCATGAGAAGAAAAGACACGACGCAAAACGAATACATAGAGTTTTATTTTAATACGATATGGGTTGTTTATTAGAACCAAGTCAAGAGAGGAGAAGAACAAAAAAAGAGGGTATGGAAGAGTGTTTAAAAAAGTCACTTTAGAATTATTGTTATTATTACCATTAGTATTGTTATAATGCATTTTATAAAGATTTTCCTTTACTGATCATGACGCACCGTGAGTTCATTGATTACCAAAACAATGTCAAACTCTCCCGTCTGACTATTGCAAAGAACGGCATGAGAAGAAAAGACACGACGCAAAACGAATACATAGAGTTTTATTTTAATACGATATGGGTTGTTTATTAGAACCAAGTCAAGAGAGGAGAAGAACAAAAAAAGAGGGTATGGAAGAGTGTTTAAAAAAGTCACTTTAGAATTATTGTTATTATTACCATTAGTATTGTTATAATGCATTTTATAAAGATTTTCCTTTACTGATCATGACGCACCGTGAGTTCATTGATTACCCAAACAATGTCAAACTCTCCCGTCTGACTATTGCAAAGAACGGCATGAGAAGAAAAGACACGACGCAAAAAGAATACATAGAGTTTTATTTTAATACGATATGGGTTGTTTATTAGAACCAAGTCAAGAGAGGAGAAGAAAAAAAAAAGGATTTGACTGACAAAATATAAGTGCTTCCAAGCTCAGGCTGTGGCAATGTGCTACAAGTAGCGTGAATAATGATATTAAATTCCTTTGTTCATTACGACGCTAGAATAATATCGCGACGTGGAAATTATACAAATATGTTGATAATCATTCAAATTACAAACATACACAAGCGTCCCAAACAGTAATCAATTTTCCGACTATAACCGCATACATGTATTCATTCACTCATTTGTCTTTTACTTTTTCTTGTTGGGGACAATCAAGCTCGCAATTAAACAACCATTCATCGTGCATAGTCATCTTTATTTCACATTCCATACAGTCGTCACAAATTTTAAAAGGAGGCGTATTAAACCAACAACCTGAGAAAAAAAAAATCATAATTTATTCTGATCAAGATGAACGAGTGTGTTGATTGCCCCCCAAAACAAAAAACGCTCCCATCAGACAAGTTCAGGCTGTGCTGTAGCAATGTATATCGCAAAGCTTCCACAATAATAGGAAAGATAATACCCCCGCCCGTTGCGACGCAAAACGGCGCGAGAAGAATAGATCGCGAAGCGAGAAGAATACATCAAGTTTTTACAAACAATGGGATGTTTACCGGGGATGTTTAGGGACTTTTAGATTTGCGTGGACTAATACGTGTGACGTCCATTCACGGCAGTGCATTAACAGGACGCGTCTTATTTTTTCGTACCACGGCGAGGCCAGATTGAGCTCGCGAGGGAAACCTGCGCATGCGCACTCGCGAAGGAAACCAGCGCATGCGCACATGGAATCCGGTTGGGTGGTCAATAGGGTGATAGTTATTATACAAATCAATCCTTCATAAACTCATCGTCAGCTCAATCGGTAAGGACAGCGTGTTACTAATAGCACTTTGACGTTGACTTGAGGGTTCAAATCTCAGTTTATTTAGTTTTTTTAGGCAAAGCAATAAATAATCAAAGTCTGATTGTTGTGACCACTTTGCAAGCTTACGTAGCTTGTTATGTATGAAAATGAGTACATACTGGAATCTGGCCTCGCCGTGGTACGAAAAATAAGACGCTAACAGGACGTCGATCGTAGCATAGACCTATTGTCTTCGTGCGAATCTAAAAGTCCCTTTTATCAGTACGAGAACAGGAAGAGGGAAATACAGGCTTTGGCTGACAAATACTTTCTGTATAGCAAGTTTAAGCTGTACCGTTGTGCATCGCGCATCACGAGCGAGAACAATGACGGGAGAGATAATCTTCTATCGCCTGGCAGGGCGCAAAAGGGCGCAAGAAGAATAGAGCGGGTTTATACCAACAATAGACAGTTTCTTTTCATATGCAAGAATCAGGTGAGGGTGACTATTGCGCCCCTTTGCGCCCCTTTGCGCCTAAATGCGTCTCTTGAGGCGCTACCTTTCTATTCATGGCGCCCCGACGCGTCCGGGCACAGTCGCAACTTTGGAAGGCTCCCCTAAGGTCTAATAATCATTTGATGAATATTATTCATGATTAAATTAATATTATACCATATGGATAGTTGACAACATGGGTATTAGACAAACTTGGAATTAGAAGCTTCAAGCATCAAAAAAAACATTTTGAAATTGAACTTACCATAAAGAATACTAGCAGGATCCATGAAAGAGCCGCCTTGATTGGCCGGATAGCCATTGTCAGCGGTTCTGGCCCGGAGGCTGGAACAGATCAGAGACATTGTACTATAATAATAATGGGGTATTTATTCAAAATATATATGCATCGAAGCCCGGGGGCTGGAGTATACAATGTTTTTACAAAAGTATTTACACGATTACAAAATACACTATATAGAATCATAAATGATACCATTTAACAACTTTATCATTGATTTCGTTAATTTTGCTTCTCTCAATGGTGTAGAAATATTTGCAGTCCTATATATTTAAACTAGGAGAAAATCACAATTATTGAAATCAAGCTTTATATTGTTCATTTGTATCATTATAATTCTATATTCTGCATTTTCAACAAAGTATTTAACTGAATCTGATTTATTAAGCATCACCGTCATACATACATCGAGGAGGAAATAATAGAAAATACAAATTTATACATGTATTTATTTCCAGTATAATAAAAAAATATGACGATCTCATTGCAGATATCACAACTATTTGCGAAAAATAAACTCAAGGGTAATTTCAATACTTTTGTATATGTCCCAAAGAAATCACGTTCGGATAATATTAAATATATGACGCACAAGGCTATTGAAATTGCCTTAAGTTGATTTTTCGAAGTAGTTGCTGTCGTGTTCATTATCAAATTCCACAATCTATTTTCATTAGGAATGCAAAAATTTCTTCCCCATTAGGAGAAGTAAATATATTGAATTCAAGCATGAAATATATTTTCAGTATAAATCACTTCAACAGTGTTATAAAAAGCAGGGGAACACTTCAAATACTCGAGGACAATAAAACAAATAAACAAACAGTCAGATCAAATAAAATAATTAAGATCATCAGTATTTGATGTGCAGAGTTTGGTTTTACTCCACTATTTTCCGAAAGGCAAAGCAAAACACAAATATAGAAGAAAAAGAGGGGGTCCCGTCGCACCCTTTGCAATCCTCCCTCTCTTTAGGCGGGCATTTTAAGTCAGATTACGAGTACATAATAAGGTAGATAAAGAATCGGATTTTAAATTGCTCCGCTTGTTTCGCCGAGATCCATGATTTGATTCGGATATAGTAATGGTTATATACATGTTCGGGGGAACTTCAAGCTTCATCCCTCCCCCTCCCCCTCATTATCTCCCCCTCCCCCCCCCAAAAAAAAAAAAGAATAAATAAAATAAAACAAATTGTTTTGAAGAGGCTATTAGTCCGATTTCATTTCAACAATCTCCACCTACGCAACAGATCAGTGACGCAATGCGATCTCCCCATAGTTAATTGCTGCCAGCCGAAGATGGCGTGATCCACAAAATAGTATGCTCATCGCGCAAACAGAATTATGTTCTTAAGCTGGGCTTACGAACATGTTGAAACACCCCCATCTTCGGCGGCTTGCAGCAAGTGTAGGAAACATTGAACAGATAAAATAAAACCGACCAGATTCCGAGCAACCCCCCCCCCCAAACATCAACAATTATAAAAGGATCTTCTCGAACAAGTGCTGTATCGTATAAGGAAGTAACACTAGTTTTCATCATCAATAGCGTTACGATTATGATAGTGGATTTCTTTTTGCCGTGTCAGGGATATTTCTTCAGAGATCTTTTTCTTTTCCCGGCACCTATGTGACTTATTCCAAATGTACTTTTGTTTTGTATTCAATGATTTTCTTTGTTATTGCTGAATAAATTATAATAATAAGAATAATAATAGTTATTTCTTTTTGTATTCGTAGAAACACGAATGCACATGTCTTAGTTTACTTGAACGACCACGTCAACATATTAGACAGTTTTTTTTTATTCATACTGCTATATTGATAAGAGTCTGCATTGAAACAAATAAGACTAGCAATATTTCCACTTGCCACTATATGCTGATTGACTTTCCACTTCGATGTATCAGGGATATTTGTTCTTTTGAATACATCAACCTAAAAACTGAGAAAAATTGAGAGGGGCAACGTGCACCCCCCCCCCTCCATACACACACACATACACACACACCACCGCGCCCTCCATCAGGTTATAGTGAACAGAAAGAGTGATGGACAGTGGACAGGTTTATGAGCAGGTGAGACGTTTAAAAGATACATCTAGTAAGTTTAAAATTATCACAATGTGTAGAATTGTAGACTGGGAATTTTGATTTTTTTTTGTTTCAGCTACCACTTTTAATCATAAGTTCACTGTGCGTGTATGTATATTTGTTTCGCTCTGTTTCCACCAGCATACGAGGAATTTTTAATGTTACACCCTTCTTTGTGTAAATTTTAAAGGGTTTAGTGGATCATGGAAAATATCTCTTTGTATTTCACTTCGATACCACGTCACATTAAGCTGAAGGCCAAAGTCAATTCTTAGTTTTTGAGTTGCATGTCACCACCGCATAAACTAATCTCACCTTGTTTATTCGAAAGATTTTATCATAATCCACAATATTTTAAAGGTGTTTTTTTTATTTGTAGCGAACACTCCTAAATCGGAGGGGGCGTCCCAAAAAGTAGCCCTTTTGACAAAAAAAGTATTTTGTAATATATATTTTAAGGGAACCACTATGAGTTTGGTATCATATAAAATAAAATTTAACTATCTACATTCTGATACTGCAAAAAACATGATTCTTTTTCGTAATATTGAATTTTTATCAAAAAACGTTATTTTCCGTATATAAAACTTTAAAAGAGTGCATCTTTGTGTAACTTCTCAAAAATTCGCCCATATACAAGGACAATATTCTGTAAAAAGAAAAGGCTTATATCTCTTTTCGATAAAAAGTTATTGCAATCCAAATGTATTGATTTGATTTCTACAAAAACAACAATGTGATCTCAGAACTTAACTTTGACCTGATATAAAGTAGGCCATTCCACACCCCTGTGTCTATTCCCCTAAAGATATGTATACAAGGACTGTTACATACGGTAATACAAATATCAATACGTCAATCAATATGTATTGACTTGGCTCGGAACCTTGAACCACTTAAATGCATCTGTATTACCATTATTCATACTATTTGTACGCGGTTCTTTAGTCATTAGTATCTATAACTACTATTCCAATACTTTTAATATTGTATTATTCAGTTATACCCACAAGCATCGTCTCGGCTCAGAAACGCGGATCTTGTAAAATTATTACTGTTTAATTTAGTAAGGAGTTACTAATGCCATATTCGTTTGTCGCCTACATGTAGGTCAACGTTTTTTACCCGCCGTACCGCGGCAAACTTGGGTGTCGCAACACACTTCCTGGTTGCAGATCTCACAACTGATTGCGAAAAATCACTCAAGGGTAATTTCAATACTCTTTTGTATGGCCAAAAGAAATCTTGTTTGGATAGAGTAATAATTCATTGTCACTTTCGCTGTATCAATATGTGACGCACAAAGCTATCACGATTGGCTTAGGTCGATTTTTCGAAAGTAGTTCTTTGCATGTTCCTTATCAAAGTTGCAATGCTCAGTATGACTTAACTATCTAATTTCTTTAGAAATGCAAACATCTTTTCCCATTAGAAGAAGTACATTTATTGAAATCAAGCATGCAATAGGTTTTCAGTAATGACTTCAAGAGTGTTATGAAAAGCAGGGGCACACTTTATATTCGCGGACAATAAAAAAAAAAAAAAAAACAAACAACTAAATTATTTAGGATAACCAGTATTTGATGTGCAGAGTTATTTATTATATTATTTATTATATTTATATATTGATAATTCTCAACCTTTTTAAATTGTTAGTATCTATTATGTTTTCCTGTCTATTTTTACAATTATTCTATTCCATTCCTTTTGGTGAGGGGGGTAGGGAGGGGGTGGGGGATTGCTAATATTTTTTAAAGTTTAGACATTTTTCAAGGAGAGGTGTCACCCCTCCCCATATACAGTTGAATAGCTGTCTCTACATCTAATCCTTTTTTCTTTTCTTTTTTGCTTTCTACTAACGTCACGTTATTCATATCTATTACAAACATTTTCAATGCATGTAATTATTATGTTTGCACACTTTTAACAGACGATCCGGAAAAATGCCCTCCTCTCTCTCTCTCCCTCCCTTTCGTTTTCTTCTTGTCTATCCACGTTGAAACCCAACAGTCCTTTTCATGATAACAATATGATGAAACCGCAAACCACCGTGCGAAAGCTAACATTTAGTAATCACTTTAGCTCTAAAATAATTCCCTGTTCTGAAAGAGATAAGCAGCACTCCAAAAGATATTGGCAAATATTGATACACTTTGAAACTTTTGTGGCAAATCCCGATATACACCAGCGATGACAGCACTAAACGCCAATCTTCACTAGTTTTGACAGGAGGGATTAGACCTCCCTGCATGGTCACTGACAGGTGGTTATCTCATCAAACGAGCTCTCAATTAACATTTAAAAAGGGGGACCTTGGGGGACCAACTGTCACCGATTAGGCACTGTTTGCTTTATAGAGGGCGCAATTATCAAAAAGTAGGACAGTGAGGCTTTAAGGCATAACAAGAGAACAGCAATAGTTTAACTCACTAATGTTATTAGATATAAGGCACGTTTCTGAGCAAATTTTTCTCCTCACTACCCTAAACCCTGGCCCTACCCCCCCCCCCTCCCCCCACTTGCCTCCTCGCTCAAGCACACACACAAACGCACACACCACACATACACCCTCACCATCTCAGGTGGAAAGACAATGCTCTCTTAACCAAAAGGTTAAGGGTTCGAAACCTGGACGCGGTGCTAGGGGGTCTTAGGTGGGGCATATAATCCAATGTCAATTTGAAGTCCCTCGAAGAGAACTTGAAGCCTTCGGTTCCCCGGTTTCTTACTTCAAGCATACACATGCTTTTTTAGAAGTCAGGTAAAAACAAACCAACCAAATAACCAACACCCACATACATCAATATCTATTGCCTAATTCCTAAGGTGGTTAACCCTTGGAAGCTTGCCAAATCGGTCAGGATGTACTTTTTTCTTCCCAACACCGCATGCACATAGGTATTCATTGAATTATATTGTATATCACAATTCTGACTAGGTGTTCCCAGTTTGCCCCAGTTAGGAAATAATGATCATTTGAATTCTGAACAAATAAGTCATTCATATCTCAAGCTGACAAGGTTGTGGGGTATGCACTATTTGTTTCCTTGTGTCTCCACTAAGCAAATATTCTTTTGATCTGAAAAGAGTCGCTAATCCAAAAGATCTTTTGCACGAAGGTTATCAGAAGTTCTCATGTATTCAACCATCAACTTTAATGTCGTGGGAAGAGGGTCTAGCTAGCGCGATTATACATAAAGACTCCGCTCAATAAACCAAGACAAACGGTATTCTTTGATGTTTGTCTGGGCATGAAGCTGCTACATGTTTCCAAGGTCAGGGTATTTTAGAAAGAAGTGACATATTACTTCATGTTTGTAATTTTCCAAACACACCAATGATATATTTTTTCTTCTTCTGAAATACGATGTTATCAAAACATTGTTGTATGTTAATTATTAAAACGTTATGGGTTATATAGAATAAGCTTTGAGGGGAAGATGTTGTATTCATTTATTTAATTCACAGAAAAGTATAAAATACCGAAGTGCCAACGTACTTTGCTTGTCATCCAGGTTGTTGGTTCTAATCGATTACAGAATATGCGCATTAGTTTTTATCTCGAAATCATTCAAGTAACGGGCTAGAGCAGTACGAATGCAGTGTTAAATTGTAGTAATACCGACAAGACCGAACGAAACTGTTTTAAGCAGGGGCGGCCGAGCGACTTTTAAAGTGTGGGGGCACCAAGGAAAAGGGGCACTTTCTGGAAAAAGGGCACCTACAAAGGGAAATCTCAAAGCGAAAATATACAATTTTTAGACATTGGTATATACCCCTACATTGTGATTACAATTATTAGGGATGATTTTTTCGGATTGGGGATGATATTTGTTTCGCTTTATACACCATACAAGATATTGCTTAAACATCATGCTTTGCAGTTGGGTTAAATTGTATATAAAACCAAAAATTGCGAGAGAGCGAGGAAAAAATTTAAGATGTGTGAGGTCGCAGTTCGAAAATTACATCTGATAAGAAGAGGACAAAAAAACTTATCCTAACATCAGTACATCATCTGTAGATGCGTGCGAGCGTAGCGAGCGAGCTTTGGGGAAAATTGCTCTTAGTCGCTTGAAATTAGCTAGTGCGCGTTTAATGATGAGAGGAAAAGGGGACACTTTTCAGGAAAGGAAAGGAGCATGTGCCAAAGTACAAAGAGTAATTATCAGAGGTGAAAATGGAGCAGTTCTTACACCCTCAAAAAGAGGCACTCACCAGGGATGAAAAAAGTTAATCATGAGAATAGAAATGGGCATTTCAGTAGGAGACCAGCCTGTAGGTTCCTTGACCAATATCTGGGAACAAAGGTTTGAAAGTGGTTTTGTGTTCCCTGATGAACACCGAACAATTTTTACTTGGGCTGCCCCCTTGAAAATCCCGGGCATTTTCGTGAGGGGCCAACAAAGGTCAAACAGGGGTCGAAATTTAAATATATTCAAATCGTGTCGATATGCACATCAAATTACTCGTCTGGTCATGAGGATTAAAAAATGTATAGTTTCCTATACCTCCGACCTTAAATGAGGGCGCTATGGTAAACAAAAACGTTGATAGGTCAACACACTTTTGACCGGTAGTCAAATTCACCAACACAGTTAACCTTATCAAATTGCATATCAAATTACTCGTCTGGTCATGAGGATTCCAAAAATGTATAGTTTGTTATACCTCCGACCTTAAATGGTCAAAAAGGTCAATGCACTTTAGACTGGTGGTCAAATTCACCAAAACGTCCGATTCTAATGATTTTAGTGTAATAATATGTTTTCTGACATGGCAAATCCAACTATACAACTTTCAAAAGTAAAAGTGCTTACCTTGACCATGAACCAGTCAAAATGGCTGCCGTTTCGGTGACAAACATTTAACAACTTCTTATCCATGAGTTGGGAGAAATTTCAAGGTTATGGCAACCAATTTTGATTTTAAAAGTTGCTTAGTTTAATTTGTTATGTCAGAAAACATATTAATATACACTAAAATCATGAGAATCGGATATGAAACTGCTTCTAATGTTACGCCGAGATCCATGATTTGATTCAATTACAGGAGAAGTTCTATGTGGGTTTCAGGGAGGTACATGTTCCCCAGCCACCCCCCCCCCCCCCAAAAAAAAAAAAAAAAAAAATAAATAAATAAATAAATAAATAAACATAATGATTATGATATTAATCATAATAACAATAATAATCTGGAAGTTCCCCTATTGTTTTTTGATATGTTTAAATACGGTTACCACCTGATATCAGTCAAGATGCTGTTTTCCAGCAGTCCGATATCATTCTAACAATCTGCACCGACGCAACGCGATCTCCCTACTTGCTACCAGCAAAAGAAAGCGAGATCCCCCAAACTAGTACGCCAGGGGAAAACTAAAATATGTTCTCATGCTGAGTAAACGAATTCATTGATCACTCCAGCTCTGACGGCTTGCAGCCAGTGTAAGTAATATTGTACAGATGAAATAAGAACCGCCCTGACTCTAGATCCCCCCCCCCCTCCCCGAAAATTTCAAAGCACGCGTATAAAATGAATGCAAGAATTTCAAAGCTCCAAAGCCCCTAAAGTCCTCTCTCCCTCTCAGCAACAACAACAACATTACAAATATCTCCTAGAGCCGTTCTTTTTTACTGCGATATTAACAAGTTGGTCGTATTGGGAATCAACACTTTTTTTTCATTTAGAAAGTATTCTATTTTTCATTCAATGAACCAAATTGAACATAATCGAGAACAAAAGAAGACATTCCATTACATATAAAATCATTGATTTTGATAACATAATAATTCTAAACAATACATTAAATTAGCAACAACAACTAATATATTACAAGTCCTAAAGATAAAGGTGATCTGGTCTGGTCATCTGATTGCATTGTGAAAGAAAAGGTGTGGAATGGATCAGAAAAACTTGATCATTTAGCATGTAAAGTATTGGTGTGTACTGCAAAGTTCTTGAGTCATTAAAATCATAATAAATTTGGCCAAGTAACAATCACTGTACACAGAAAGATTTATATGGGACTACACAAATGGTGTCGGGGCTTCTAACCTTGATTTCCTAATCTTTATATGCTCATTACTCAGCCAGTATACATTTTATACCAAAATCGTTTGGCAAATTACATTTATTTGTAATCTTGAACATTCAGTGTAAGTTTCATTTGATTCTGTGAATTATTGTAATATTGTTTGGGGTTTCACTTCTAAAAGAAATATTGAATAAAATTATAAATTACAGAAACGTGGAATTCACTTTGTTACACACACTCTTTTTAAAATCTGTCTCGCACTCTTCCATTATTCAAGAAATGCAAATCCTACCTATCCATGGTTTATTAACCTTGAATACAATTTTCATGTTTCATCTGTCTAATAAACTTCTTTCTAAGAGTCATGATGATTATTTTACCTTGAATTGTTCCATTCATAACTACAATACTAGAAATGCTCAAAACATCCAACTTTCTTTAAACTGCATACAAACAACTCAGAATTCATTCTATTACAATGGACCAATTATTTGGAATAACGTCCCAACTAATCTAAAGAATAGTAAGACTGTAAAACAGTTAAAAATATTAGTTAAACAACACCTCCTGAACTAATAAATTATGAATATTTTGTTTATGTTTCCCAACTTTTCTTCCTTATCATTTTCTTTTAAATTTCATGTTAATTTTCCTGTCATAATTTATGATATTTTCCTACAATATGTTATGTATTATGTGTATACTTGTAGATGGCACTTTAAAGAGCCAATTAGTGTTTTTCATGATCCCGAAACTATCATTCATATGTATTTGTTACTGATTTGTAAATTGTTTTTAAAGTGAAAATAAAAATTGAATTGAATTGAATTCATAATGCCATATAAAAATCTGCAGTGAAAAAATAGCACTAGATTTGATTTACCTTTGCACTGTAATATGTTGATCGATTTTCTGCTTCGAAGTATCAGGGATGTTTGTTCTTTTTAACAATCAACTTCAAAATTGAGAGAAACTGAGAGAGAGGAAGGGACGTGCAACCCCCCCCCCCCACACACACACACACACATATCACCGCACCCTCTACCAGGTACGGTAGTGAAAAGAAGGAATGATGGACATTTAAACAGTGTGTGAGCAAGTGAGATGTTTTGTTTCAGCTACAGTATTTAATCAATATATGTCATCGATATAAGTCTAAAAGTATGTGTAAATGTTTCGCCTTGCTTAATTCCACCAGTGTGTTTTTGGTGTGTAAAAACCTAAAAATGAAAGCAGCGGAAACTAAATACAATACTCGTCATGAATGCGAGGAATTTTTGATGTTACACCCTTCTTTGTGTACATTTCAAACTTTTCAAAGGGTTTAGTTCACTTGCGATACCACATTACAAAGGGCCCAAACCCGCTTCTATGTCGTTTACGTGATTAATTAACGATTGATTGAAGCCGATAAATAAACATGCATCATTTAATTTTTTTCATTTTTTTTCTTCTCGCTGTGTTTCAAATCATTGGATAATCTCAATATGTGATTTTGGGTAAATCTATGAAATTACATCCATGTCTCTAGTCGCTGGTTATTTGGTTAAATGTCATATTATTTAATATCCGTGTAAGATATTTTATGTTTTGCTTATTTCTTATTTATTTTGTATGTTACCATGTATATACAGGACCAATGTGAAAAAACAGTTTTGGCTGATATTGTCTACCTGTATAAATATTTTAAAATAAATAAATAACAAAATGTAAATCGAATGTCCTAGATCCTTATTATTTTAATTCAATTCAGTTCGTGTCATTACCGCTGACAAATAAACCCAATAGTAATTGCTTTACTTTAGCGTACACACTATATACGTCAATGTGCAGTGCTATACGCATGTGTTAAACCTCAAAATACTATACAGTGGCGGCGCTCCGGGGAGGGGCACAGTGCCCCCTACTTAGTGCACCCACTTTGTCAAGTACCCTCAAAGATACCTTTATTACATAGTAAAATTGCCAACTTTTACTTTGACAAGTGCTCATTATTTGTTATTAGAGGTGACCCTGTCTCCTTATAATAAATACTCCTTTTCATCTCTGGTAAGCGCCCCTTTTTTGTTTTGACACATGCCCCTTTTCCTTATTAATAGGTTCCCTCTTTCATTTAGTACCCACAATCTTTCTTCAATATTTTCCTATTCCCCGTTTTATAACAAGTGCTCATTATTTGTTATTAGAGGTGACCCTGTCTCCTTATAATAAATACTCCTTTTCATCTCTGGTAAGCGCCCCTTTTTTGTTTTGACACATGCCCCTTTTCCTTATTAATAGGTTCCCTCTTTCATTTAGTACCCACAATCTTTCTTCAATATTTTCCTATTCCCCGTTTTATAAATGCCCCATTTCACCACTGATAAGTTTCCCTATAAAACCTGATAGGTTTATTTTTCCCTTTTAATAAGTCCCTTTTGCCCGTCTGAAAAGTGCCCTTTTCCTTGTTTTTAAGAGCCTGTTCCTCTTCTGATAAAATACCCCGTTTCACCTCTGATAAGTGCTTGGGTACGTTCCCCTATCGAAGGTCGTTTCAGTCTTTCATGACTGAATTTTCCCCCCTTTGTGTATATGATGTAATTCTTCAGAGAAATATCTTCTTCTTTTTCTACAAACAAAATGCACATGTATTAGTTTACTTGAACGGCCACGTCAACATATTAGACAGTTCAATGTTAATACTGCTATATTGATAGGAGTCTGCAGTGAAACAAATGAGACTAGATTTTATCCATCAGGTACGGTAGTGAAAAGAAGGAATGATGGACATAGAAAAAGTTTGTGAGCAGGTGTAATTTACAAATCATCACTATTGGTAGTATTGTAGAGTAGGATCTGAGACTTGTTTTTGTTTCAGATACAGTATTTAATCAATACTAGACTATTGTAAGTGTCTGTTTATCTGTTTCGCTGTGTTTCCATAGGGTTAGATCCACCCATCTCCCTGGTTTTCACCTGTGTCTTCATTTCGTGTAAATAGTTACAAATGAAAGCGGCGTAAAAGAAATGTATCTATGAATGCGAGGGATTTTTAATGTTATACCCTGATTTGTGTAACATTTCAAAATGTTGACGTTGAAAATTGACAAATGATACATTTTGTATTTATTTTATTATTCAGTATTCTTTAAAATACAGGGTAGTCCTTTCAGAGCCACAAGGCCTGTTTTTCAAAAGATTTCTGTAGGCGAGCGTCAAAGTACATGGTAAGAATTATAACAACAACAAATAAAAACTTATACACACTACATAATACACAGTTATTTACTACTAGATATAAGAATAACACAGAACACGTTTTAGTTTGAAAAAAACAAGCTACCTAAAATTCATGCTTGGATTTAAGTGAGCCAAATAAAGCAAGGGAATATAATTACATTTAGGAATTGAACAAAACAAGTTCACTTAAATTAATATACTTGGAGGGCGCCCTTGATGTCGAGCTAGGTTGCAGGTTTTTTTATGGAGCTCCAGTTTAAAAGATGAAATTTCGGCAATAATCAAGTCTTTTCTATAAATAGTGTGACACTTCAACTAAGGATGGGTAAGAATAGACTTAAAAGACAACGTCAAGCCACTTCCGAGGAAAAAAACGAAGGAGAAGCTGAAAAATGGATTCTACCAACAAGACTGCCACGCCCAACTCATCGAGAGACCCGGAAAGTACGGTACGTACTAGTAAACCTACACACGGTACCAGTAGTGACTCGATGTTACGTAACATTCTGGAAAAGGTCTCTGTCTTAGATGAGATTAATATTAAAATTGACGCTATATCTGAGAGAATGAGTAAAATAGAGACCAAGTTTGAGAGAATGGATACGAGAATTCAAGATTTGGAGAATGCAACTGAGTATATGGAATCAGAAATGGGAGAAATCAAAGAAGAAGTTCAAAATATTCAAGCGTCGAAAGCTAGCTATGAATATGTAAATGAGCTTAGAAGAGGCGTGGTCGACCTAGTTAACCGTAGTAAACAAAACAACGTGATTCTACATGGCATCCCCGAAGGGGAAGTGGGAGCTGCGAGCGAAAACAGTGATTGCGTAACATTCGCACGTCATTTTTTCAACACCTATTTACATATGAAAGATGTGGAAATAGAACGTGCTCACAGAACACCTGCAAGAGTCCATCGAGCTGAGCAGCGAAGCGAGAAACAACCCCAATCAAGACCCCGTCCAATACACGTAAAGCTTCTGCGTTTCGCCGACAGAGTAGCGATATTGAAACAAAGCAGCAAACTTAAAGATGTTAAGATCCGTGGGTCTAGAATAGGTATCAGTGATGACGTCCACAAAGATACAAGGATCGATCATAATAGACTTATGACGAAAGTAAAAGAGCTCCGTTCGCAGAACAAATTCGCGTTCATACCCAACTCAGTGCCCCGTGTCATCAAATATAAAGATGGCCCCAAGGATCAACCCGGCCCCTTAAAAACACTGAGGTTGACCGACCTTGACAACAGTGATTTGAAAATGATGTACTGAAATGATTTCATGAAAATATAGCTTCATACTTTAAGTCACACAAAAACCATTACTGTGTCATATTAATGTGCCGACAACTATGATATTGTTTATATCCATAGCTCCTCTCCTGAGCTTTACAACTATGTCAGGTAGACGGAAAGTGGTCGCCCTGCCGTTTTCCTCTTTCTCTGTTATATTTATTTATTTGTCATGGGTAGTTAGATTTGTATGTTTATTTTTGTTTGCCTATAAGTCTAGGCCTGAAAGCAATTCCCAACATTTCTTATTTTGTTTTGTTTGGTTCTTTTTATTTTGTATGTACTCTGTTTTGCCGGTTGTATTCTTCGTGTACGATATAATGTCAATTTGCTTCATTAACTTTAACACAATTTCATTCGACTGTAAAATTATTTATGCATCAACAGATTATGGCTGACCATACAATTCATGTTAAGATATGTTCTCTTAATGTAAGAGGTCTAGGAGAGAGACTAAAAAGAAGATGCATGTTTGAATGGTTTAGAAACATGCAATTTGATATATTTCTTTTACAAGAAACACATAGTGTTAAAAACTCAGAGAGAATATGGGCAAGTGAATGGGGATTTAAATGTTATTTTTCTCATGGTACATCTTGCAGCGCAGGAGTATGTATTTTGATTAAATCAAATAGTAATTTGAAAGTTTCCTCAATCCACAGAGATGGTCAAGGGCGAATTCTTTTATTAAATGTAATGCATGATAATACAAATTTTACTGTTGTTAATGTATATGGTCCCAATAGCGACGATTGTAATGTATTTAATAAATTACATGATATGTTAGGAACGTATGGATCCGAGTCTCTAATTATTGGGGGAGACTGGAACACGGTACAAAATCCCTTTCTAGATAGACACCCAACTTCAAAACAATATCACCCTAAATGCTATGACTGTCTTGAAATTTTAAAAGAGGACTATGATTTGATTGATATTTGGCGTGTTGAAAACCCATGTAAGATTCAATATACTTGGCAATCTAATGGTTCTCAGAGTAGAATCGATTATTTTCTTATTTCTAGTAGTCTACGGGAGTTTGTTAATGAATGTGATATTAAGTTTGGCTATCGCAGTGACCATTCAGCTATAACTATTGAAATCAATCGATCAGTCCCTAAAAGAGGACCTGGTTTTTGGAAACTTAATTCTTCTCTATTGATGAATGAAAAGATAAAAGAAGAAATTAGACTATCCATTGTCTCTTTTTTAAATGAAACTGAGGAAACAGAAATGGAAAGGAAATGGGAATATTTTAAATTCAAAATAAAGCAAAAAATAACCTATTTGTCTAAACTAAATAAAAAAGAAGATAATCGAAATATAGATGAATTAAGAAAAAGAATCGAAAAAACACAACAACTTTTAAATTTGGATCCTCAAAATGATGAATTGAAAGAATTGATTGATGTTTATGAAACGGAATTGATTAGTTTACACGAAATTTACATAAGAGGTGTAATGGTTCGTACAAGAGCAACTTGGATAGCAGAAGGGGAAAAGAATACACGATATTTTTTTAATTTAGAAAAACGGAATTTTGATAAAAAACATATAACAAGATTATCTGTCGATGAGAGACTAGTGATTGAGCCAAAAGATATTTTGTTCGAAGAAAAGAATTTTTATGAAAGACTGTATTCAACTAGACAAACGGAAAAGGAAAACAATGAATTTTGTTGGGATGAATATGACTTACCCGTTTTAGAAGAAGAATCTGCAGTTTTATGTGAAGGTCCTATTACAGAAGCTGAATGTTTTGAAGCAGTAATGTCTATGCCCAATGATAAAACGCTCGGATCAGATGGGCTTTCTGTTAATTTTTATAAAGTGTTCTGGCAAGAGTTAAAAGATGACTTATGTCAGGTATTTAATAAATGTTTTAAAAATGGTGAACTTTGTCCCTCAATGAGAAGAGGAATAATAACTTTACTCCCTAAACAAGGAAAAGATAATTTATATTTGAAAAATTGGCGTCCAATTTCTTTATTAAATACAGACTATAAAATATTAGCTAAAATAATAGCAAATAGAATAAAAAAGGTACTTCCACTCTTAATATGTTCTGATCAAACTGGTTTTATCAAAAATAGATATATTGGAGAAAATATTCGTTTGTTTTTGGACATGATAGAATTTTGTAAATCACATTTTGTAGATGGTCTTGCTTTTTCTATTGATTTCGAAAAAGCATTTGATTCTTTAGAATGGAATTTTTTGTACATATGCTTAAAGAAATTTGGTTTTAAGGAAAATTGTATTCAATGGATAAAAACACTTTATAATAACATTGAAGGTTGTGTACTCAATAATGGATATTCCTCACCGTCATTCAATATACAGAGGGGTGTAAGACAAGGTTGCCCTCTTTCACCATATTTATTTTTAATTGGTGCTGAAATTTTAGGGGTGATGATTAGACAATCAAATGATATTATAGGGATCCGTGTAAACGACTCGGAAGTGAAACTTAGTCAATATGCAGATGATACTGTTATTTATTTATCAGCGACCGAGGATAATTTAGAAAAATATTGTAATATGTTATCACTATTTGCAAGTATATCAGGTTTGAAAATAAACATAGAAAAGAGTAATATCGTTCGTTTAGGTAATTTCCAGGGTACTTTATGTATAGATAAGAAATTTAAATGGGTTTCTGATTCATTAATTTATTTAGGTATAAAACTACCTGTCTCAGATGAACTTGATCTATATGATTTAAATTTTGAAGAAAAAATTAAAGAAACTGATAATTTGCTAAATGTTTGGAGTAATAGGAGTTTGTCATTAGTTGGAAAAATTGCAATAATCAAAACACTTGTGATTCCAAAGTTTGTATATTTATTTAGTAACACTCCTAGCCCACCCAAAAAGTTCTTTGACACTCTTCAAAAAAGATTATTTAAATTTATTTGGAACAATAAAGGTGACCGAATAAAGAGAAGTATTATGTATAATAATTTGAACGATGGTGGATTAAAAATGACGCATATAGAGAGTTTTTGTAAAGCCCTAAAAATTGCATGGGTAAAAAGAGTTTTGGACGAACAAAATGACGGTCATTGGAAAAAGTTGTTTTATGCCAATACTAAACAAATAGGTGGAGTGTATATATTCTTGTGTAATTTTGTAGGAAGTGATTTGAACTATAGCGGCATAAATGGATTTTGGAAAGATATTCTGTTTGCTTGGTCACACTACAGGTACTACAACCCCGTGAAATTTAAAGATATTATGAATCAATCGCTATGGAATAACTCTCATATCAAAATAGATGGAAAAACAATTATGTATAAAAACTGGTTTGATAAAGGAATTTTGTTTGTAAAAGATATAATGAAAATAGATGGATCATTTAAAACTTTTTTGGAGTTACAGGAAATTTTACAGTTGAATCAAGGATGTTACTTAGAATACTTTGCATTGCTATTTTGTATGAAAAAAAGAATGGAAAAGAATATTGAAAATAGGTGATTTAGAACAAGAACGAGAAGAAGATGTATATATGAAATTTATTAGATTTAAAAAAGTAACCAAACCCTGTTATGAAAAATTAGTGTCTACATTTTGTTTAAATTTATTGAATACGAATCAATGTGAAAAATGGTCATATGATTTGAATGTAAATTTGAGAGACTTAATTCAATGGCACAATAGATTTGAAATTATATATTGGGTAACGCTAGACACAAAGATTCGTGTATTTCAATTTAAATTTATCCACCGTCGTTTGGCGACGAATGATTATTTGTATAAAATCGGCATACACAACTCTCCAGTCTGTAATTTCTGTAAAAAAGAACCACAAAGTTTATTGCATTTGTTTTGTACATGTTCTAAAATTCAACAATTTTGGTCTGATATAAATGCTTGGTTATTAAGAAAAAATGTATACACTCAAAAATTTTCATACCTAGATATTTGTTTTGGTTTTGGCGAAAAAACTCACCATCTTATAAATACAATTATATTTTATGCAAAATATTTTATTTATAAAACAAAGTATGAAGAAAAAAATCTTTCATTTTTACGTTTTACAAAAGAACTAGATTTTCTTCAACAAGTAGAATATATAATTGCATTCAGAAAAGGAAAACAGAATACACACAAAAAAAAGTGGAGACCTCTAATTTAATTTGATTTTATATTTGATATCTAATTAATTCGTTTACATGTTCATTTGTTTACTTTGAATTGTATTGTATTGTATTTGTTATGCAGATCAAATGTTATAATGAACAACGATTGTAAATATCTTTGATTTGAAGCAATAAAAAAAATTATTAAAAAAAAAAAAAATTAATATACTTGCAATGGTACGATAAAACAAACAAAATTTAAAACACACTAAAAGATAAGAAAATGTCAAGTCAGACTTAAGAGTTTAAATAAAAGTGTGGCTAAAAAGAAAACGGCAGATTAAAGTGGATTGCCCAAAAGAGAGTATAAGCACACAATAGGTAGTTTAACGAGACTAATAGATAATTATACCATCAAACAAGCAAAAGATCAAACACAATATGTCAAACGATAGACAGTGTAAGCACATAATGGATAGTTTAACGAGACTAAAAGACAATTATACAATCAAACAAGCAAAATAACAAACACTATGTGTCAGCCTTTGTTGACATAATTAATAATTAGTGAATGAATACAAAATTTGATATATAAATATAATGTCCTAGATCCTATTACCTTGATTTTATTACAAATTGTGTCGTGTCATTACCGTTGACAAATAAATCCGAGTTTTATTGCATTACTTTAGCGCTCACACCACACGCGTCAATGCACAGTATAAATACATACTATACAGACGCGGCGCTACAAGTACCCTCAAAGTGACCCTTTTCACATAGTAAAGTTGCCCCTTTTACGTTGACAAGTGCCTATTTTCCTTTGGATTATGTGCCCCTTCGCCTTCTAATAAGTGCCCTTTTTCACTTTTGATAAGTGCCCATTTTATTTCGACGCGTACCCTTTTTCTTGTGAAAAAGTAACACCATTTCTTTTAATAACAGCCAATTCAAGAGCCTTCACATAAATTTCACTTTTCACCCTGAATGAGTGCCCATATCAAAATGTGATAGGTGCCCCTTTTCCCTCAACAAATGTCCTTTTTCATAATAAGTGCCCCTTTTCAACTCTCATAAGTGAGTGCTTCTTTCTGTGGTGAGTGCCTGTTGTCAGGTGCGAGCAGTGCCTTGTTCCCTTTATAATAAGTGCCCCTTTTCCTTCTGATAAGTTCCCCGTTTCCATTCTCCACAATTTGCGCCCCTAATGCAAAGCGACTATCAGCAACTTTTTCTTTAATATCCCCAGAAGCTTTGCTAACTACGCTCGCTTGGATTTATGGTTGATATAAATGTGTTACTCATAAAGGCCTTTTCAGAATGTCATTTTTGGATTGTCCTTAAAACCCATCGGTACTGTTTTTCCCCTCCATATTATGAATATTCAAACCATTACACTAAAGTACGTATGATGTTTAAGCATTATATTTGACCATGTAAAGAGAGAAGCAAAGATTGAAATCATTCCTGATAGTGTAATCACTATTTTGACAATTTAGGAATTTATACCAATGTAAACAAAATTATATTTCACTTTAATTTTTTGAAATTATCAACCCTTCAAGGGTCTCATATTTGAATTTGATTTAGTACATTTCGCATCATAAACCAACTTCAATTAAGCCAAGTGTTTGTTCATATTTTGTGAGCATAAACAGAGGGTTCTATCAGTTTGGTTGCGTACTTCCACACCATGCAAGCATATAGCTTTGCCACCGTGCGCCACCTGAGATGCCACAAGGCCAAGGTAAGCCAGTCTTTGTGATACATAATACATTCCCGGTGATAACCGAGTTGAATGAAAAGAAATTGACAAGTACGTGAGCAAGTCCTTTAACATTTAAGACATACATGGAATATATGGAGGAACACCAAAATGGAATAAAACTGATCACGGAAGTGATAGCAGTATAAGATATAACAGTAAAAGTGTATGACAAACACCGATATACCGCCCTTACGAAAATGAGAACGCATCGCATGTCTTGATAAAAGACATTTCTCATTTCTGAGTGCATGAAGTTTGGATTGTATAGGCATATCTCTTATCTAGACCTCCTTTAATTTTGTTTTGGTATACAAAAACTAATAAATAACTAGACATATAATACTTGTTTGGAACAAGTATAGGTGGGCTGGTCAACTAAAATTTGAGACAAAATAGAGCAAAAATAAGCGACATACTGCTTACAAATTCTTAAAAAACAATATCATGTAGATTCATAACGTGAACTAAATTCACCTTCTATAGGCATAACACGCAAATTATGAAGTTTTTGACATTAGGCCTTTAATCAAAATTTTCACTATGATGACGTCATCAAAATGAACAATAGTTATTACTGCGCTTGTAGAGAATTGTCTTAGCTACAACATATCGACATTTTGAAGAAAATTGATCAATATTTACAGAGATACAATCAATTTTACATAAATATGCTGACATCATAATATGCAAATTCGTATTTTGAGTTCCAAGGCCATTGTGATGATGTCACGATACACTTAATGGCCAAATGAGACATGGAATCATATTTCCGACTCATACTCTATCTAAATATGAAAAAAAATTGAGGATCCCGGTGCATTCCAAAGAGCTATAACGAATTTTGTATAGGCATTTTTTTGCCCATATATGCTATGTATTAAAAGAGCTCGCACGCAATGACATTTATCTTGAATTTACGCTCATCTTGTCAATAATGGTCATAAAGAGATAAACATGGTATCAAATTCCTTGAAAAACTATGAGAAATATCATGAAAGAAAAAAAAATGGCGATTCTATGTTTTGTAATGGTGTTACGCGCGAAAACGCGCGCGCATGCTCGTACGCGCAATTTTTTATAAAATGCTTAAAATGACCTGAAACGTATGCAAAATAAATTTGAGACGATTTTGAGCATTTAAAATTTTTGTGCGCGCACTGACGCGCGGACGTACGCGCACGAGCGCGTTTTTTGACCTGAAATTGACTGGACTGATATTGACCTTGATCATAAATAAATATGAATGAGAAATACCTTTTGGTTATGAAGATATGATCATGAGTTTATTTTCAGAAAATTTCACAAAATGGCGCCTAGATGACGTCATCAGTCAAGGTCAAGGTTGAAAACCTTACTGTGTTTTGTGCATATGCCTATACATATGTGTGCCAGTTATCAAAGCATTTGATTGAACCATTTTAAAGTTATTTTGCTAACAAAAAAGTCGGTCGAAATAAGAAAAATAAACTAGATTTGTAATACTTGTTTGGAACAAGTATAGGTGGGCTGATCCAACAAAAAATTGAGACAAAATGAGGGGTACATTTGAGATAGCTTTTTGTCTCAGCTACAACATACTCGAAGTTCAGCGTAAATGAAGCTAAAACGACGTAGATATTGCTCGCGAAAGACGGGAATGTAGAATCAAGTTTTGAGAAAAAGTCATGTCCCATAGAGAATACACGCAAAATGTTAAAAATTGACATGCCTCCTTTAATCGCAAAAATACGCCATGATGCCTTTGTCGAAATGAAAAATTGTGAGAACTGGATTTGTAGAGAATTGTCTCAGCTAGAACATATCAACATTTTGAAGACAATCGATCAATTTTTACAAAGATACAATCAATTTTCCAAAAATATGCGGACGTCATAATATGCAAATTGACATTTTGAGTTCGGAGGCCATTATGATGACGTCATGAGTTAATTGAGGGTCAAATGAGACATGAAATCATATCTCCGATTCATACTCAATCAAAATATGAAAAAAAAATTGGGGTCACCTTGCATCCTGAAGAGCTACAATGGATTTTGCATAGGCATGTTTTTGCCTTTATATGCTTTGTATTACAAGAGCTCGCGCGCACAGAAATGTATGTTTAACGGTCGATCATTCCGTCATTAATAGTCACAAAGAGATAAACATGCTATCAATTTGTTTGTAAAAATATGTGGAATATTATGAAAGAAAAAAAATGGCAATTCTAAGTTGTGCAATAGTTTTACGCACGAAAACGCGCACGCATGTGCGTGTGCGCGATTTTTTATAAAATGCTTAGAATAGCCTAAAACGTATGCAAAATGATTTTGAAACGATTTTGAGCATTTCAAAATTTTACGCGCGCATTTACGCGCGGACGTACGCGCATGCGCGCGTTTTTTGACCTGCCATTGACCAGACGGATATTGACCTTGATCATGATAAATATGAATGAGAAATATCTTTTGGTTATGAAGATATGATCATGAGTTTATTTTCGTAAAATTTTACAAAATGGCGCCTAGCTGACGTCATCAGTAAAGGTCAAAGTTGAAAATATTTCTGTGTTTTGTACATATGCTTATACATATGTGTGCCAAATTTCAAGGCATTTTATTCAGCCATTTTCAAGTTATCTTGTCCACAAAAAAGTGGTTAGAAATAAGAAAAATAAAGAATAAACTAGATTTGTAATACTTGTTTGGTACAAGTATAGGTGGGCTGGTCCAGCTAAAATTTTAGACAAAATGAAGGGCACATTTGACATAGTTAATTGTCTCAGCTACATCATACTCAAAGTTCAGCGTAAACGAAGCTAAAACGACGGAGATATTGCTCGCGAAAGACGGGAATGTAGAATCCAGTTTTGAGAAAAAGTCATGTCCCATAGAGAATACACGCAAAATGTGAAAAATTGACATGCCTCCTTTAATCGCAAAAAATACGCCATGATGACTATGCCAAAATGAAGGATCGTAGTCACTTTATTTGTAGAGAATTGTCTCGGCTACAACATATACAAATTTTAAAGAAAATCGATCAATATCTACAGAGAAACAATCAATTTTCCATAAATATGCTGACGTCATAATATGCAAATTGGAATGTTGAGTTCGGAGGCCATTATGATGACGTCATGAGTTAATCGAGGGTCAAATGAGACATGAAAAAATATCTCCGAATCATACTCTATCAAAATATGAAAAAAAATTGGGGTCACCTTCCATCCTAAAGAGCTACAATGGATTTTGTATAGGCATGTTTTTGCCCATATATGCTATGTATTAAAAGAGCTCGCGCGCACGGAAATTTATGTTAAACGGTCGATCATTCCATTATTAATAGTCATAAAGAGACAAGCATGGTATCAATTTGTTTGTAAAAATATGTGGAATATTATGAAAGAAAAAAAATGGCGATTCTATGTTGTGTAATAGTATTACGCGCGAAAACGCGCGCGCCGCGCACATGCGCGTGTGTGTGGGCGATTTTTTATAAAATGCTTAGAATGGCCTAAAACGTATGTAAAATGATTTTGAGATGATTTTGAGCATTCAAAAAATTTGCGCGCGCATTAACGCGCGGACGTACGCGCACGCGCGCGTTCTTTGACCTGAAGTTGACCGGACGGATATTGACCTTGATCATGATAAATATGAATGAGAAATAGCATTTGGTTATTAAGATATGATCATGAGTTGATTTTTGTAAAATTTTACAAAATGGCGCCTAGATGACGTCATCATTGAAGGTCAATGTTGAAAACGTTATTGTGCTTTGTACATATGCCTATACATATGTGTGCCAAATTTCAAGGCATTTGATCGAGCCATTTTCTCGTTATCTTGCTAACAAAAAAGTGGTTAGAAATAAGAAAAATATTTAATAAATAAATAAATAAACTAGACATATAATACTTGTTTGGAACAAGTATAGGTGGGCTGGTCAACTAACATTTGAGAAAAAATAGAGCAAAAATAAGCGACATACTGCTTACAAATTCTTAAAAGACAATATCATGTAGATTCATAACGTGAACTAAATTCACCTTCTATAGGCATAACACGCAAATTATGAAGTTTTTGACATGAGGCCTTTAATCAAAATTTTCACTATGATGACGTCATCAAAATGAAAAATAGTTATTACTGTGCTTGTAGAGAATTGTCTTAGCTACATCATATCGAAATTTTGAAGAAAATTGATCAATATTTACAGAGATACAATCAATTTTACATAAATATGCTGACGTCATAATATGCAAATTCGTATTTTGAGTTCCAAGGCCATTGTGATGATGTCACGATACACTTAATGGCCAAATGAGACATGGAATCATATTTCCGACTCATACTCTATCTTAATATGAAAAAAAAATTGAGGATCCCGGTGCATTTCAAAGAGCTATAACGGATTTTGTATAGGCATGTTTTTGCCCATATATGCTATGTATTAAAAGAGCTCGCGCGCACGGATATTTATCTTGAATTGACGCTCATCTTTTTATTAATGGTCATAAAGAGATAAAAATGGTATCAAATTCCTTGAAAAATATGAGAAATATCATGAAAGGAAAAAAAAATGGCGATTCTATGTTTTGTAATGGTGTTACGCGCGAAAACGCGCGCGCATGCTCCTACGCGCGATTTTTTTATAAAATGCTTAAAATGACCTGAAACGTATGCAAAATAAATTTGAGACGATTTTGAGCATTTAACATTTTTGCGCGCGCACTTACGCGCGGACGTACGCGCACGTGCGCGTTTTTTTACCTGAAATTAACCAGACTGATATTGACCTTAATCACAATAAATATGAATGAGAAATACCTTTTGGTTATGAAGATATGATCATGAGTAAATTTTCAGAAAATTTCACAAAATGGCGCCTAGATGACGTCATCAGTCAAGGTCAAGGTTGAAAACCTTACCGTGCTTTGTCCATATGCCCATACATATGTGTGCCAAATTTCAATTTATTTGATTAAGCCATTTTCAAGTTATCTTGCTAACAAAAAAGTGGTAAGAATTAAGAAAAATAAATAATAAAGAAATAAACTAGACATAATACTTGTTTGGAACAAGTATAGGTGGGCTGGTCAACTAACATTTGAGACAAAATAGAGCAAAAATAAGCGACATACTGCTTACAAATTCTTAAAAGACAATATCATGTAGATTCATAACGTGAACTAAATTCACCTTCTATAGGCATAACACGCAAATTATGAAGTTTTTGACATGAGGCCTTTAATCAAAATTTTCACTATGATGACGTCATCAAAATGAAAAATGGTTATTACTGCGCTTGTAGAGAATTGTCTTAGCTACAACATATCGAAATTTTTAAGAAAATTGATCAATATTTACAGAGATACAATCAATTTTACATGAATATGCTGACGTCATAATATGCAAATTCGTATTTTGAGTTCCAAGGCCATTGTGATGATGTCACGATACACTTAATGGCCAAATGAGACATGGAATCATATTTCCGACTTATACTCTATCTTAATATGAAAAAAAAATGAGGATCCCGGTGCATTCCAAAGAGCTATAACGGATTTTGTATAGGCATGTTTTTGCCCATATATGCTATGTATTAAAAGACCTCGCGCGCACTGACACTTATCTTGAATTTACGCTCATCTTGTTAATAATGGTCATAAAGAGATAAACATGGAATCAAATTCCTTGAAAAAATATGAGAAATATCATGAAAGAAAAAAAAATTGCGATTCTATGTTTTTTAATGGTGTTACGCGCGAAAACGCGCGCGCATGCTCGTACGCGCGATTTTTTATAAAATGCTTAAAATGACATGAAACGTATGCAAAATAAATTTGAGACGATTTTGAGCATTTAAAATGTTTGCGTGCGCATTGACGCGCGGACGTACGCGCACGCGCGCGTTTTTTGACCTGAAATTGACTGGACTGATATTGACCTTGATCATAATAAATATGAATGAGAAATACCTTTTGGTTATGAAGATATGATCATGAGTTTATTTTCAGAAAATTTCACAAAATGGCGCCTAGATGACGTCATCAGTCAAGGTCAAGGTTGAAAACCTTACTGTGTTATGTCCATATGCCTATACATATGTGTGCCAAATATCAAAGCATTTGATTGAACCATTACAAAGTTATCATGCTAACAAAAAAGTGGGTCGAAATAAGAAAAATAAATAATAAATAAATAAATAACTAGACATATAATACTTGTTTGGAACAAGTATAGGTGGGCTGGTCAACTAAAACTTGAGACAAAATAGAGCAAAAATAAGCGACATACTGCTTACAAATTTTAAAAGACAATATCATGTAGATTCATAACGTGAACTAAATTCACCTTCTATAGGCATAACACGCAAATTATGAAGTTTTTGACATGAGGCCTTTAATCAAAATTTTCACTATGATGACGTCATCAAAATGAAAAATGGTTATTACCGCGCTTGTAGAGAATTGTCTTAGCTACAACATATCGAAATTTTGAAGAAAATTGATCAATATTTACAGAGATACAATCAATTTTACATAAATATGCTGACGTCATAATATGCAAATTCGTATTTTGAGTTCCAAGGCCATTGTGATGATGTCACGATACACTTAATGGCCAAATGAGACATGGAATCATATTTCCGACTCATACTCTATCTAAATATGAAAAAAAATTGAGGATCCCGGTGCATTCCAAAGAGCTATATCGGATTTTGTATAGGCATGTTTTTGCCCATATATGCTATGTATTAAAAGACCTCGCGCGCACTGACATTTATCTTGAATTTACGCTCATCTTGTAATAATGGTCATAAAGAGATAAACATGGAATCAAATTCCTTGAAAAAATATGAGAAATATCATGAAAGAAAAAAAAATGGCGATTCTATGTTTTTTAATGGTGTTACGCGCGAAAACGCGCGCGCATGCTCGTACGCGCGATTTTTTATAAAATGCTGTAAATGACTTGAAACGTATGCAAAATAAATTTGAGACGATTTTGAGCATTTAAAAATTTTGCGCGCGCATTGACGCGCGGACGTACGCGTACGCGCGCATTTTTTGACCTGAAATTGACCGGACTGATATTGACCTTGATCATGATAAATATGAATGAGAAATAACCTTTGGTTATGAAGATATGATCATGAGTTGATTTTCAGAAAATTTCACAAAATGGCGCCTAGATGACGTCATCAGTCAAGGTCAAGGTTGAAAACCTTACTGTATTTTGTCCATATGCCTATACATATGTGTGCCAAATTTCAAAGCATTTGATTGAATAATTTCAAAGATATCTTGCTAACAAAAAGTGGGTCGAAATAAGAAAAATAAATAATAAATAATAAATAAAGGCGATTTTAACAAAAATATAAGGTGGTCTGTATTAGATACAGCCCACCTGATAAATAAAGGCGATTTTAACAAAAATATAAGGTGGTCTGTATTAGATACAGCCCACCTGATAAATAAATAATAAAGGCAATTCTAACGAAATTATAAGGTGGTCTGTACGTTATACAGCCCACCTGATAATAAATAAATAAATAATAAAGGCGATTTTAACAAAAATATAAGGTGGTCTGTATTAGATACAGCCCACCTGATAAAGGCAATTTTAACAAAAATATAAGGTGGTCTGTATTAGATACAGCCCACCTGATAATAAAAATAATAATAAAGGCAATTTTAACAAAATTATAAGGTGGTCTGTATAGATACAGCCCACCTGATAATAATAAATAAATAAATAAAGGCAATTCTAACGAAATTATAAGGTGGTCTGTACGTTATACAGCCCACCTGATAAATAAATAATAAATAAATAATAATAAAGGCAATTTTAACAAAAATATAAGGTGGTCTGTATTAGATACAGCCCACCTGATTAAAACAAATAAAATAAAATAATAGTAATTAAAAGTCATGCACTGTATAAATAATCTCATGTACTAACTCATATAAACTAATAAAGCCCACAAGTGTTTTGCTTTTGCCTGATTTTGCTGTTGCTTTTCTCCTAATGTGCGTTAACAAATAAATAAATAAACCCTGTAAACATACAGGTACACGACTCCCCCTTGTCTATGCCAGAGTGACCTAGGTTGAGTCTACAGACCGAGAAGCGTACGGCGTAACGTAACTCGCTGGGCTGGTAAGAAGGCATCATAGAAAAGACAGGGCCAGCATGAGTTGGAACTGTATGCGGATCGTGGTTTAATTTGAAATATTATTCCCTTTTTGTTACATAACACTGGGTAGAATATGACTAATATTATATTAAAATGAGATTGGAAAAAAAAAATTACCAAGACATTAAGAGAAAGAGATGCGATGAAATTGGCAACAATAGTCAAATTTGACTAATACCATTATAATACCAAACGAAAAAGAAGAAGAAGCCCATGCTTTTTATCATGGCCAATGGAGGAGGGGGGGGGGGAGGGTGGTGAGGGAATTTTCCAAGGGGGTAATTTTCGGGGGGGGGGGATTCCACAGGGGTAATATTCGTGGGGGTAATTCTCATCGTGGGGTGTTGTTCAAGGTAATTATTTTTGGAGGGTGGTAATTGTTCTCGGGGAGGGGTGTGATTGTCCAAAGGGGTAATAGTTCACGGTCCACGGGGGTAATATTCCTGGGGATAAATATCTTCGGGGGAGGGGGGGGGGGTCCTCAGGGGTTATTGTCCTATAATCCATAATAAGAAATCCAAAAACATATGCTTTCCATCCTCTTTTTGTTTTAATATCTTTTTTTATCTTTACGGAACTATGATTAAATGTTACTTTTAATTCGACAATTATCTGCAAAATCTTTTGTTTATTGTCATTTCTCCTCTTATCGGTCATTCAAATCCTCGCTGCTCGCTACCAGCCTGTACTACATTCTGTACCGAAAAGCATAGTAACTACTAAATAAGAATTGGTCTTTCTTTTGCTCTTTCACCTCTCTCTCCCTTTTTCCAGTTCGCGGTTGATTTATCCTATTACCCCCGCATGTGTATCCTCTCTCTCAAATATCTTTAAAGAACAGAAAATTCAAATTAAAATATAAATAAATAATTCTATACCATCAACCCTCTCTCTCTCTCTCTCATGGTTCTCTACCGTCTTTATTTTTCAAAAAATTCTATGTCTATTTTTCCTATTATCTTTTGACCCGCCTTCTTTTTTTCTTCTCTTAAACTACCGCTTGAAATGTCCTGTAGTTTTATTCTCCGATCTCTATATTTTTATTTCCAAATCGTCTCGTACTATCACTTATCATATTTAAATTAGTTCTAAGAAGAAGATTTTTTGTTTATTTGTTGCTCTTTTATTTATAAAAATAAATGAGACTTTAAACATTTTTCAAAATTTGCGAATGTTTTAAGAATATGCACAAATGAAATGAATTACAATAATTCCATATAATAAGACGTAAGTACATTTGAGGACACGGCTTCAATAAGTAGCAGCAGAATTATTAGTAGTAGAAGTTGTAGTATAAGTATTAGTAGTAGTAGTAGTAGTAAAAAGAAGTAGTAATACAACGACTAGTAAAAGTAGTGGTGTAGTAGTAGTACTACAAAACAATTCAAGAATCCGCACCATAAAAATACCTTTCGTTAGAAGTATTATACATTTATTAATATCATCATTATTGTTATTATAATTAGTAGTAGAACAATTATTAACATATCTGATATAACCATCAATATTGTATTAGTAGTAGTAGTATTTATCTTTACAGACAGGTTTGACTGTAGTAGTAATAGTGATAGTAGCATAATCGTCATTATCATTATCATCATTATTGTGTTGCTTACCTATTCCAACTTTAAGAGGATGCCTCCAAAACAATTCTTTTCACAGGAAGAAGGCACGTCCAAAGTTTTCCTCGCATGCACTGATGATGCAAGTTTAGTCAAAAAGGTAGTCAAAAAGAAAACGATTCTAAAACGAGAGTTGACAGATCAAGTGAAATCTCACTAGATCCGGTAAAGCACAAACATTAAATGGGCTTTCGATTTCAGTGCTAGCTCCAACCATTTGTATCGCGCTGAAGTTTGGAGAGTGTTCCATAATTGGCGTTAACCCCTCCCCCTTTTGCATGTTCCCGCACTAATTATGATGACGAGGGGGGAAAGGGGGCGTGTAAAAGGTGGTCGTAATCAGGAACCGTCATTGCTCGCGCGAACATACACTGAATAACACACACACACATGCACACACGCACACAAACAAACACACGCACACAGTGATTTTGCATATAAATAACCTTCTACATATATTTATATTTATATATTAGGTCCTTCGAAACCGAACTTTGATATTTTAATATTGGTTTTCCTTTCCATGTTAACACTTATTTTATTACATTTCCTGTGTTGAGGGGAAAAGGGGGGAGGGGGGGGGGGGGGGGGGGTTGGCTAATACTTTTAAGAAAAAATTGAAATGGTTTTTATTACAATCATATACACCTCATTGATTTATATGCCTTTGTTGCTCTGCTTAATACAAGATCATTCTCCGCTCGCTGACTCAAAGTGTAATTTGATATATTATATTGTTCCTTCTCATGCTTATTTCCTTTTTAACGCACATTTCTCTTTCCTTATCTTCTTCTCAACACCACATACAGTTCATCATTTAGTATTGTTTTCTGTACCCTCGATTTTTCACTTCTTTTTGTCATTGTCTACTCTTTGTATTATGACCGTGTTCTTCTATCTTTGTCGTGTAAAGTATTGTCTTGTCCCTTTCTCGTCTCTGTTGGCATCCCCCTTTTTTCTTTCCCCTATTTTGTAGTTCCTTTTGTAGTTACAGATTAGATAATTTAATTAGTCATTATTCCTAAGTTTCATTTGAGGTGTACACAATTGTACAAGCATTGATTTTTAGTGGACCCCTTTGTTTCCAACATGTATTTCTTAAATATCTTTTTAATGCTTATGATTGATTTGTAATGTTTTGTTGGAAACATGAATAAATTTAAAATTGAAATTGACTAATATTTTGAAAATGTTAGACTTTTTCCGAGGAGATGCATCTCCTGTCCCCAGGAACAGTTGAATAGCCGACTATACATTGCATTTTTTTTCTTTTCTGCTTTTGTTCTCCTTTCTAGTAACGTCAAGTTATTCATAATCATGAAGCGAGTTTTCTCTCAGCGACGGACAAGGGGGGGGGGTAAATTTTTTAAAATCGCGCTGACCAATATTTCGCTCAGTAGGGGGAAGGGTAGGGGGCAGTGAGCACTAAATTATTTTTGTTTTCAGTTGAAAAAAAGTGCCAACTATTTCGCGTCAGGGGCGAATCTAGGGGGGGGGGGTAAAAATCACCCCCAAAAAGGTTTTCCTTTGTTTTGGTGGCCACTCCAAGGGGAATTTAAACCTCCTAACCCCCCCCCCCCCCTCCCCCTAGATCCGCCCCTGACGCGAATGACTCTTCGGTGAGGTTTTTTTTCTTCCGATTATTGTTACTAAACTATAACAACATGAATTTGGATATAACATGAATTGTTTAAAAAATATGATGATAAATTGTTGAAATGTGATAAAAAGCCGTTTTGTGGCTTGGTCGAGACAAGTTGTGCTGGTCGTGAAGTCCCGTCTGTACTGTAGTGCGTAGCAGGGAATAGGCCATTTTCGTAATGTAATCAAATCCAATACATAAGTGTTTGTGAAGTTCCTCAATACAAATTATTTCATTCACCTGTCAAGTATTCGCAATAGTCAGAATGCAAACTGCATGTATTAACTGTTGCAACAACTTATGTATGCAGATTGGATTATGTATATTAAGATACTATTATTCTTATCAGGTGAATGAAATAGTGTGTATCGAGGCACTTGATTCACTGGGGGCGTCATTGAGAACGCCCGTAGATTTGGCCAAAACCCGTTCTGGATTTCAGTACCTCAGCGGTCACCACGCTGTTACTATAATAGCTTCTCGATTTTGCACACAAACCAGAGATTCTCCGTCCGCAATGGCCCGAATTCACAAAGGAGGTTTGTCGACAAACCTTGGTTTTCGTACGTCATATGACGCGTTTTACGCGTTTTTTACAAACCTGGTTTGTAAAGAACAAAAGGAGGTTTGGCGAAACAAAAGGAGGTTTGAGCTCAAACCTTGGTCTGAGCTCAAACCTTGCTTTATGAATTCGGGCCAATGAGTTTGCGAAAACTCCCTATTTATGCATGGATTCAATGGTAGTGTCGCGTGTAGCAATACAAACTAAAAGAATACCCACACCCCGCACCTCTCTCTGCCTCTGTCTGTCTCTCTCTCTCTTTTTCTTCTTTAATATTCCCTTTCAAACCAAACATTCTTTTTCAGGACTTTCAACATGATAAGACCACAAACCACCATGCAAAACCTAACATTCAATAATCATCCCTAAAAACTCAGATGTTGCCATTGTGTTAAAGGGAAAAAGATCACTTTATCCTAGAAAATAAAACTCTGTCTAGAAAGAGATAACCATCACTCCAAAATATATATTGCTGCTAGTAAATTATATTTGTTTGAATAATCCAGGTACGCATTTGTGATGACAGCAGGGAGGCATATCATGAGAACAGCAATAGTCTAACTCACTAATGTTCTTATATATGTATACATTAGGCACGTTTCCGAGCAAATGTTTCTCCTCCCTACCCCAAAACCCTAAAAGTTCATCTTGACTTACTTGACTTAAGCCGACCACACCATCACTGGGATGTATGATGACTTCTACTTCACAATGGCTTGCCACACCTTCCTATCTTCGGTTAGCCTAGTGGCTTTAGTCAGGGAGTCAAGTTGTCTGTTGTTGCAGTCCGCCTTGATGCAGTCTGTCCATCTCCTAGCTGGTCTTCCTCTTGGGCGTTTGCCATGTACATTTCCGTTGAGAATGATGTGGGGGTATCCTTTTTGGATTCATTCGGTTGATATGTCCAAAGTATCTCAGTCTTTTTGTGGCAACCCTGTCGATGATGGTTTCCTCCCTGTTAAGTTGTGTTCGTATGTGTGTGTTTCTTTGCCTGTCAAATCTGGTCACAACCATGATTCTCCTGATGCATGCCATTTCAAAAGTGTGATGTCTATTTTCATCGACCTTCTTTAATGTCCATGTTTTTGCACCATATAACAGAAAAGATAACACCGGGACTTTGTACAGTTCTACCTTTGTTGAGCACTGATATCGTTTGATGCCCAGGTTTTTTTGAGTGCTTGGAATGCTCATATTGCCTTCCTAATGCGGTGCTGTACGTATGCCGAGCAGGATCCTGTCTGGCTTATTGTTCCTCCCAGGTACGTGAACTTATCTACTTTTTTAGCTGTTCTCCTCCAATGTTTATATTCAATAGTTGAGGCGGTTTGCTTATGGCTTGTACTTCTGTTTTGGTAATGTTTATTTTAAATCCAAAGTATGAGCTGCTCTGATGTACTAGGTCTACTATTGTTTGGAGGCCCTCTAGCATTGTCAGCTATAAGGATAATGTCGTCTGCAAGTCTTAGGTTGTTGATCAGCTGTCCCTGTACTCTTACGCCAATCTTGGTGTCGTGTATTGCGTAAAGCATCACAGCTTCGAGTAGGATGTAACAAATTGTGGGGATAGGGCACATCCTTGGCGTACCCCAACTGTAGTTTTAAACCAGTCGGTCAGTTCACCATTCACCCTGACTGCACTCAGTGCAGTCAAGCACTCTACCAACAATCAAGCAGTCTGCTTGATTGTTGGTAGAGTGCTTGAAGTAGGTGTATATATTTTGACGAATATCCAAAGAAGTTCATTGCTTTCCACAGACCTTCCTGCCAGACTGAGTCGAATGCCTTTTCGTAATCGATGAAGCAGCATAGGAGACTTTGATTTCTTTCAAGGCGCTTTTCCATTATTTGTCTGAGGGTGAACAATTGATCCATAGTGGAACGTCCTGGTTCGGAATCCAGCTTGTGCCTCGGACAGCACTTCTTTTGTGTTCTTCAAAAGTTCCTCAATACAAATTATTTCATTCACCTGTCTAGTATTCGCAATAGTCAGAATGCAAACTGCATGTATTAAGTGTGGCAACAACTTATGTATGCAGATTTGATTATGTTTATTGAAATACTATTATTCTTATCAGGTGAATGAAATAGTGTGTATCGAGGCACTTGATTCAATGGGGCGTCATTGAGAACGCCCGTAGATTTGGCCCAAACCCGTTCTGGATTTCAGTACCTCAGCGGTCACCCCGCTGTTACTATAGTAGCTTCTCGATTTTGCACACAAATCGCAGATTCTCCGTCCGCAATGAGTTTGCGAAAACTCCCTATTTATTTGCAAGAACAAAAATGCATGGATTCAATGGAAGTGTCGCGTGTAGTAGTATGGTGGTGTGACCAAAGTTCGCGCGTGACCTAAGTTCGCTATCTCAAAAAATCAGTAAGATTACGAAAATCTGATATCACCAATGGAAAGAGGAACATAAAATTACCCAGAAGTGAAATTTTCTTTGGAATTGGGTACGAAATTGTGAAAATATTGACAAAAGATCGGCAAATTTTGCAATATTTTGCGTCCGTTCCGAAAAATGATCAACTTACCGATAAGAGTCTGAAAATCTTCAATTTGAGAGCAGATTTCCTCAAAATTGTAAGTAAACAGTGGTTCTAACTGATTGTATGATATCTTGCCTTGCAAATTATGATATTACCTTATTTTTGATGGATCACACTTTTTGATAAATCAACTGTAAACCCCCGTGCGTGAAGTTAGGTCTTAGATCGGACATCGAATTTTTAGATCGCGATATCTCCGAAATCCTTCGACGATAAAATTTTCTAATTGAACTAATCTGTAGTTAAAAACTTCGCCGTCCCTTTGGTAATAATTGAAATCAATAAATTTGTGTAGAATATGAGAAATCGTAGTTCGAATATCACATTTTGTAATATGTTCTAAAATGTCCGCGAACTTTGGTCACCCCTTCATACGAACCAAAAGAATACCCACACCCTGCCCCTCTCTCTCTGTCTCTCTCTCTCTCTCTATCTCTCTTTCTTCTTTTATATTCCCTTTCAAACCAAAAATTCTTTTTCAGGACTTTCAACATGATAAGACCACAAACCACCATGCAAAACCTAACATTCAATAATCATCCCTAAAAACTCAAATGTTGCCATTATAAAGGGAAAAAGATCACTTTATCCAGGAAGCTGTAATGAATGGAGATCCCGTCCAAGAATCCCCTTTGAAGCCATCCGTGGCACCGCGCGTCTTTTGTTTCCCCTACCGTAATCCCCCTAATCCCTCTCCGAGACCATACAGCTCCCTAGTGGCTCTAAGTCCTCCCATTCCACCCACAGCCCAGGCCAGCGAGCACGGCGGCTTATGCGTTGCCGGCCCGTACTTGGGGTGAAAAGTGGTGATGAATTGACAACTTCTAACCATCGTCCAACAAATGCGCAAACATATAACACAATTTCATTTAGTTCTTTAGAGAGATAAACCTTTGGACTACCTTCCTAGCTATATTCAAATTTCGGAAATTTTCGGAAAATGTCAATAATTAGATAAGAAAATCATGATGATGAAAACCTTACATTCGCTCCAACTCACGATTTCTTGGCCGATTTTGCTTGTTGAAATGGTTTCGTCTTCAGTAGAGCTATCCGAGCACGAACAAAGCATTTGATAACCAAAATAAAGTTTCATTGGTCATATTATGTCCGGAATATTGTATTTTATATGTTATAGCTAAATACATCTTCACTGAACATGACCTAATTTGTCGGTGCCACGCATGTCTTCAAAGCTCGATGCCTGCATATTTTTACGACCGAGTGAATAGAAAACTTCGGGAAGCAGATGGCGTTGCGTAACATTTCGTAATATTTGGAATACTAGAGGGAACTGTGCATTGATAAGGACAGCTGTAGATGGATTTGATGGCTGGAGAGGGTTACATTTCTTTTTGTTAAGCCAAGTTAATCTTGAATATGTTTTCCTCGGGAAATTCTTTCGAGACGGATTCTCCATTCATTACAGCTTCCTGCTTTATCCTAGAAAATAAAACCCTGTCTAGAAAGAGATAAGCATCACTCCAAAATATATTAGCATATATATATTATTATTAACCGTATCAGACATCTGAGCAGGGCAATTTTTAAATGTTATTGCCCTCAAGGTTTGATGGATAAGCCAACAAAATTACGATAAGTTAGTCCGCTCAGAAAAGTCAATGGGATTTGTGTGTAATTTGCCGGGCAATATAGGTTATACAGTAAACCAATGAGCAAATATTTTAGCCCGCTCAGAACAGTCAATGGGATTTGTGTGTAATTTGCCGGGCAATATAGGTTATACAGTAAACCAATGGACAAATATTTAAGCCCGCTCTGAAAAGTCAATGGGAAAATGCGTGTTAAACTAGTGCGCAATAATATAGAGCCAGTTGTAATTTACATCGCGCATCAGCTACTGTAATCTACATCGCGCATCGTGTATAAGAAAATGCGCACTTTGCGCGAACTCTATTGTGACGTAACAATCACACCCAAGGCAAACTGTTTGCAGTGTATCGAAAATCTGTCAAACACTGGATGAACAGTGCTGGTTTGACAATGTTTTTGCAACTGCTAATGCTAAGAAACCCTGTATAGCCTACATAATTTAAAAGTATAAGATAGTAAGAGTTTCTTGTTTGCTCTAGATGTCTGATGTGGTTAATAATAGTAATATTGACTGCCTAATTCAGGGCAATACGACTTGTCATATATCACCCTCACCTTCGGTTCGGGCGATATATGTCGTATTGCCCAGAAGGCAGTCGATATTACTTAAATATTGCTGCTAGTAAATTATATTTGTTTGAATAATCCAGGTACGCATTTGTGATGACAGCACTTCAGAGCAGGGAGGCATATTATGAGAACAGCAATAGTCTAACTCACTTACGTTCTTATATACATTAGGCACATTTCCGAGCAAATGTTTCTCCTCCCTACCCTATAACTGGCCCTTCCCCCACTTGCCTACACGCTCAAGCAAACATACACAAACACAAGCATACATACACATACTTCCCTAAACTCACAACACACACACACATACACGCACACGCACATACACACACACCTTCCCCGTCTCATGTGGGAGGTTTCGGGTTCGAAAACCAGTCGAGGCGCTAGGGGTCTTAGGTAGGGCATTAATCCAATGTCAATATCAAGTCCCTTGAAGAGGACTTGAAGACTACGGTTCCCCTGTTGTTAACTTACAAGCAAACACATGCTTTCTTAGGAGTCAGGTAAAAAAAAAAATTATCAACTTTCACATTCATAATTATTTACACGAAGGTGTTATTAAGAGTTCAAACTTGCAACATCTATGACTCTCGTGATGTATTGTTGTTTGCTTTTCTCACCGCAAGCACAAGGTATTCATTAGTTTCTGTGTTATTCTGACTAGGCGTTCCCAGTTTGCCCCACTTAAAGTAGATACTCTAAGACAATCCCAAATACTGAGATAATTACATAAATAGAAAGCTTTTAACCCCCATAATAACACCAAATGGTGTCAACCCGACAAAACAAGTTTAGAATAATGAATTTATTTGAGTAAACTCTACCAAAATATCTAAGTCTGAAACCCGGAAGTGCACGTAGAGTCGGGCCTCTATCCGTGACGTCACGAACGGGAGTCATGGGCTCAGTGAGAGTGAATGGCAGTGATATCCCTACGTAAATGCTATCCTGTCAGAGCTTAGATTTGTTGTTGTTAAGGAGTATATTTGATGGATTTTCTGTTTTCATTTGAATGAAGAATAACGAAGCAACATTTTCCAGTCGCAGATTTCTTTTTATATCCTCATATTCACCTATTTGGTAGAGATTTAAGACGAGTTTACTGCTTAGGAATTAAAGTTAAATCGTGCACTTATGAATAGGCGGATGCATTATAATTGTCATCAGATGTACATGAGCAGTTTTGTAAAACGAATAGGTCTAGAACTATGATAGTACTTATCATAGATGTGTGTGACTGCCTCAAAAACTTTATGTTGTAAAACATCAAACTTGAACGAGATCATGCAAGCGCGCTTCCTCTATAATATTTTGGCGAGTGATGCGGCTCTTGCATGAACGTTCGTGAAGCGAGCAGAATCGGGAGGTAAGACCAAGCCGCTGCTCTAGGCGCTGCTTGCTTGTGATGGAACGTACGTGCGCTAGTCATATGTTTATCGGCAATTGCAAGAGAATGAAAGCGACGTTGCCAGCTAAGAAAAACAACTAACAAAGACTTGCTCCTGACTACCGGTGTAAGAATTGGTAGATGAAGGATGTCCGGGCCAAGGAAGGCGAAAGACATGGGAAAAAGGAAGAAGAAACCATCGGAAGATCGCTGTAGTGTATGGTAATGAACTGTGCATGGGTAGACAGCTACTGTTCACTCCGTGCCTGCATGGGCCGATTTCAACACCAAAACAAAAATTACATGGTGAAAATATCGACTAATAGCACATCGTTGGCATGTATATGTCATAATTTTAAAAGGGGAATTGATATTAATACTATGAAGTACTAGGGAAGGTAAAGAATTGTACATAGAATTATTACTTATTTGACTTTTCAGCCTTTGAAACAAAAATATGCAGAAAATCGTATCACTCTGCACATGTTTGCTATGGAACATCCGGGTACGTGAATATACTGTCTCCCGGACGTGAGGTCATAAATAGTAGACCAGCGCCGTGACTGATTTTCTATGCAAAGAGAGGCGGATATTTTAGACATTTCAATTGAGGATTTCGAGTAGACAGAACTTTTTTGTGATATACTAAGTAATTGAAAAACTTAAAAATAACATATACTTGCCGTAGGTAACAAATTAAGGGACATTTATTTGCTTAGAGTATCAACTTTAAAAAGTGATTGTATTTAGATGGTGTTCTATTCAGTCATTCACATAGCTGACATGGTTCATGTAACTCTATTATCCGAATATTCTTTTGAAGCTCCGGAAGAATAATTATTTTGAGTCCAAATACATTTTGCTCCATCAGAATTTCACATGTATACACCAATCCACTTTTAAGTCAGAAGAGGTGTGTGTGTGTGTATTGGGTTTTTACAGACGTGTATCAATCAGATATGATTATTTACGTCTAGGGACCGACCTTTAAACGTCACCATCCGAAACACGTGACACAGTTTCAAACCTGCTGTTAGCTGGATTACAGGCGCACGCCACAACGCATAGAGGGGTTAGCTAGAGCGTTTTGAAAGAGGCATGGAGGGATTAAACCTCCATGCAAGGTAATTGACAGGTGGTTAACTCATCAAATCAGCTCTCAATTAAAACAAGGAAAGGGCATCATGGGGGATCACCGGGTACCGATTAGGCATAGTAGGTTGTATAGAGGGAGCAAGTAGCTATAAGTAGTGCAGTGGGGCTTTAAATAGAGACTCTGCTCATTAGACCAAGTAAAAAGGTATTCCCTTAGGTTTGTCTGGGCATGAAGCTGCTAAACGTGTCCATATTATGGTGAGTGTATTTAAAAAGGAGTTACAGGTACGTTACTGACACAATTAATCTCACGGAGAAGGCACCTCCAGATCCTCCCTCACATGCACTCTTAAAGCTAGTTTAAGATAAAGTTGAGTTCTGGTCATGCGATTGCATTGTGAAAGAAAAGGTGTGGAATGGATCAGAAAAGGTTGATCGTGTAGCATGTTAGTATTGGTGTGTACTGCGAGGTTCTGGAGTCATCAAAATCATAATAAAGTTGGCCCAGTCATAGTAAGGTAACAAGCACTGTACACAGAAAGATGTATATGTGACTAAATGGTGTCGGAGCCCGACACCTTGATTTCCTTATGTTTCTATGCTCATTACTCAGCCATTATACATTTTCTACCAATTTTTATGGGCAAATGACATTTATTTGTAATCTTGAACATTCAATGTAAGTTTCGTTTGATTCTGTGAGAATTTGTTTTCTTTTTTTTTACCAGAACTCAGGTTTATCTTTAACAGGTATTCAAAAAGAAAAATGATTCCAAATCCAGAGTCGAAAGATCAAGCGAAAACACGCTAGATGATCCTGGTATAGCCCAAACCTGAAATAGGCTTCAGAATTTCAGTGCTAGCTGAAATTTGTGAAGTGTGCATTAATAGACAAGTTCGTAGTTAGCACATTGTTCAGATGACCAAATATCCACAGATCTTTTAAACATAGATAAATCCCAATTTGTGCCTTTTGGAATAATCACAGCTAAAGTCTTGAGATGATTACGTTTACCTGTATTGGATAGAATGTATCACATGTGCATAAAATGATCACAAAAGTTCCATGAGCATGTATCCAGTAGTAGTCTTAGTAGGTTTTACAATTGTGTACAAGTAACCTTTAACTGCGCATGCGCAGATTGTTTCTATGAACTGGTTTACCCCTCCCTGTTTGCATTAGCCCGTTCTATTCATAAT
>JAVYIG010011891.1:0-57356 GCA_035222895.1 Strongylocentrotus droebachiensis | reverse complement strand
CGTAAGCACTCCCTATTCGTCTTCAGTCGCACGCAAATCTAAAAGTCCCTATTAACTCCTTGGTGGTACACAATATACAAATATAGGCGGGTTTACAGTGGCATCACATAGTGGAACGTTTTACGTGGAGGTCAAGTACGAAACTGAGAGAGTCGGAGAGAAATTGTGAAAAAGTGAGGGGTTGATACAGTCGGAAAGAGAGGTGTGAGAGCAGGAGCCAAACATGGACCTTGAGTAAAGATAGTTTTGTGAAGCATTCACCCTTCGGGAACTATAATTGCCCTAAGCTTATTCCATGATCAGGCCAACGAGATTATCTCTTACGTAACCCAGACATATTATTACGACGGCTCTTCTCAGAAGTCGAGTTGCCCCCTATAATGCTTCTGAGCAGAGCGTATACACAGGCACGTGATCGTGATGTGTAAATAATGAATGGTCGTTTCGGAGAAAAAAAATCTGACTGATGAAGAGAGGGCACGTTCTTCGGTTTCGTGAATAAATTGTATGAATTACTGGACATTATGTCAAAATAAGAACTTAACCACCGTATCCGACGAAAAAGAACGATATAAACACATATATTGTAGAGCCTTTTATAGAGGTTAGAAAAAAATTAGTTATGACGCATGTCGTCTCGTCTGGCTAGACAATCTACTGTGCGAAGCTGTGACGTATTCGACTGTGTTATGCAGCGTTTAGAATGCCCCAAATGAAGAACACTTTCCATTTAAAATGAAGCACTATCCTCATATTCCTTGTACATGATTGGTTTTTAATGTGAAGGAACTATTGCATAGACATATCAACATTCGTATTTCGCTCACGAAAGAATGTTCGCATGTAAACATGATCGATTTGTTCATGCGTTGAACTGAATTTTCCAGAGGGGAGTAACTTGTGAATGTAATGGCAAAGTTGATAAGCGCCTGTAGCTGAGCCGAGCTGTCGGCGAGACGGCTGCGAACGATTTTGTATACACAAGTCTTGTCTGTGTATGTGTTGTCTACGAGCGAGACACACACAATATCGCTATACGTTCAGTCCATAGGCTGAGGACATAGTGAGTGTGTGCATGCATGAGACGTGAGTGTGTGTGTATTATTACCGTACCATACCCATATGCATAGCCGAACCCGCCGCACGTTTTACAACTCTCGTCAGATAATCTTCAGGAGGCAACAAAACAACATTGAATCTTTTACCGCGATTCTACTACTCTAAACTTCTAGCTCTGAGAGTCTGAGTAGAGAAAAACCCGAAGACAAGAAAGGCAAATTCTTGCCCTTTTTCATCAGAGGATGGAGGATCCTCAAGTACAAGGTTACAATTCAAGTCTTGAGAAGGTACTGAAAAGTTATCAGACTGTCGCAATGTCAAGTTTGGGAGGACCGAGCAGCTATCGCCCAAGTTGGGCTGAGGCGGCCGTAAGTATGGCTGGTAAACAACTCGTTGATCCGATCATGAAGGAAACTGTGGTTCGCGTGTCTGCGAGCAAGGCGGCCGCCTTAGGACAAGCACATGCAGCACAGCGAAGCTTGGCCAGTGCCACTACAGTCAAGATGGAATATGACCCCTTACTTCATCCACCGCCATTTCCAATACAGCAAATGCCAGTCTTCACTCCTAATGATCAGACGAAAAGCGAGAAAGGAGCCACAATTTTGGAAGATGAGGCCATCTCATGCTTCGCTGTCGGGGGCGAGAAGCGCCTCTGCCTGCCGCAGATTCTGAACAGTGTTCTCCGAGATTTTAGCCTGCAGCAAATCAATGCTGTCTGCGATGAATTGCACATCTACTGTTCCCGATGTAGCCCCGAACAGCTTGAAATCCTCAAAGTTACCGGGATCTTGCCCTTCAGTGCTCCTTCTTGTGGACTGATTACAAAGACCGATGCTGAGCGCCTGTGCAACGCACTTCTGCACGGAATCATGATCATGGACACCCGCTCTCCAAAGTCCATGGGACTGATGACCCAGGATGAAAAGCCCAAACACCCGACCGAAAAAAAGCATGAAAGTCTATCACGAATGCTTCGGGAAGTGCAAGGGTCTTCTCACGCCAGAACTCTACGAAACTGCCAACAGCTCGTGCATTGAATGCCTCGAATGCAGCGTCATGCTTACACCTCAGAAATTCATCGTCCATGGACATAAGCGCAGAGAAACACGCACTTGTCATTGGGGTTTCGACTCTGACAACTGGAGGAATTACCTTCTCTTGGCCAGTGACCAGAATCCCGAGGAAAAATACAAGGAGGCATTAGACAACGTGAAGGCCAAATTCGACCCCACTTGCAAATACAAGAGGAAACAGGTATAAAACAAGTTTAGACCTAAGATTAAGAAGAAAAAAAAAAAAATTGTTAAAACAATTAAATTGATAATGATAAAACATGTCTAATATTATAAATTGAGTAAATACAAGTAAAATTGCAAGGGCAGTGAAGGATTATTCAACTATTATTTTATAAAAATTAGTGTATTTCTATTTCTTTGTAAAACAATGATAGTGGGAATTACAACTTGAACTGACAACTAGTTGTAGTTGTACAAGTCAATACAGGACCTTGTAGATCTAAACCTAAAAGAGTGCTATGGTTTTCAATCAAAGCAATTTGGCATATAAAAGTTAAGGGGAAAATGAGAGATTGTGTTTGTCATAGTAGAAAAAGAATGACCCTGTTCACCCTGATGAAAGAGAGAGAGAGAGACAGACAGAGAGACAGAGAATGGTGTGTTTGTGTGTGTGTGTGTGGGGAAGGGGGGGGGGGGGTACAGATGCAAACCCCATCATAGGAAGATGTAGAAGTACTATGGAAGAATTCATTGCATTCTAGGATTACTGTGGTATACCTGTACATACTGTATACATGTAGATATTACATTACCCTAGTGTGAAATTGTTGGTCACCATCATGTTTAACTTGCCAATTGATGCTTGAATTTAAATGACATGAATTGTATCACATGCGTTGTGCTCTGCATGCATTTCAGGCACCATTTTGCTTTCCACAGTGTAGTGTAGTGTTGTATTATTAATAAGCAAGCCTCCATAATAAAGAGCTATCATTGGTTAGGAAATTGCTTTTTGTGATGATACCATTACTTGTTGTGCATATCTTATCCGCATGGTTGAATCAAATAATGCAGGATTTATCAAATTAAAAAAATGCAAACATTTTATATGCAGTCGATTGAATTGGAAACCATATCCTCCCCGTTGAACCCACCCCTCCAATTGTGCCTCTGATTATGGAAGAGAGAGTGTGCCGCTGACAGTCTTGCGCATTCACCATGTGCCAAAAATAACCCTCCCTTCCCAAATCCTCACGATCCTGCAAATTAAATGTATGTCACAAATTTAGACGGATCTGTCAGAAGCCTTGCTCACATGGCATGTTGGAAACAGTTGTAGACTGATGGCTAGGGGAGAGTGCATGCAATACTGAAGCGAAGGGGGTGGGAGGCTTTGTAAGATGTTCTGTAATATTTTGTCATCAGTATGAACATGTATTGTAGGCTTGTGAGCTTATGGCGATTTCTTTTTGTAAATGGTGACACCAAATGTCTGTACCCTCTATTTCCAAGTGCTCCATTTTTGAGATCTTTTACTATGTCCCTTACTCCTTTGGGTGTTTTGATTATAAAGGAGACACAGTAGATCTTAAGGAATATTTAACCATAATATGGAGATGGTGTACAACATGTTTCCTGTATCAGGAGAGTATGGTTGAGCAACGTAAGATTGGACTTAGTCAGCCATTAGACGGAAGCGTTCATCTTCCTGCTTTCCTAAGGCCAGCCTTTAACCGCAATCTGCTGCCCTCTTCCCTGTCACAGACTTGAAGATAAACAAAGACAGAAGCTAACTATCGCAGGCTAGCTTCCCTAATTGTCTAAGGCTATTCCCAGTTTTAGGGGCCAAATATGTCAAGTTGGAAAAGAGCAGAGATTAAAAAGAAGTCACGGGGGAAGGAGAGGGGGCTGTCAGAGTGTTGAAATAGTGGCTTATGTTCTCCGTCGAAGGGGAGGAAATGATATCATTGTACCCTGATTGTGCGCAGAAGGTTCTGTTGAGGGATGGGGTCGGTAATCTAAGTGTTCCAGTTCCGAAATTCTGTAAGATAATCGGGCGATGTGAATCCCAGACTTTGTGTTTGCCTTAAAATAACTTTTTGTGAGAATAAGCCTATTTATTGCCAAATTGTGAGCTTTAAGTTAGATGACATTATATTAAAAGAAAAATATATATGGCTACTTCTTAAAATAGCATACACTACGTTGCTGCAAATTTCACAACCTATTTGCATTGTCATTTACACGAAGGCCCTTGTGGGTTTGCAAATATATGTACACTACATGTAGTCTAAAAAATGAAAGGGACAAGTATTGTCAGTCCGTCGGTAGTATTCAATATGCTGTTGAACAAACTGCGCTTTACCATTTCAAGAGGCTCAATTATCATGATAATAAATGAGTGTGAATTTACCAGGAGCTAGAAGCTATGCATGAAAGCATGTAATAATGATATGAATTGTGAAACTTATTACAGTACTGTACAGTGCCCATTCCATACACTGGTGCTAATTTGTGTTCAATTCTCAAAATGGAAATCTGGCAAGCAAAATGCACTGATACCGTACATATTGTACATGTACACATTATTATAACGAAAGGCAAAAGCCACAAAATACAGCCATGCGTGCGTGCGGCAGAAGTAATGGATCTTTACATGATATGTTTACAGGCACTTGTGAGTAGTACTCAATGTACTCCATGTAGAGTAGAGTAGAGTCCTAGAGATCAAAGGTCAACATACTGTTTTTGAATACAATGCCATTGCCAGTGTCATGTTAAAGGGGAGCAAGTTTTAGTTTCTGCCACAAAAATAGGAATTTGCATGTGCCTTTTTTTCTTGCTGGTTCGGCTCTTCAGTTTCCTACCTCTTTTATTTCTTGAAATTGATGGTACTTGTATATTTAACTTTTTATGGATAAGAGAAAACAAAAATCAGTTTATGAACCAAAATACCCGGATATGTAGTCTATATTTTTCTGATGTACAGTATTTATTACAACCTGACCATAAATTTGAATCTTTTGTTACTGGTAGTATCATATTTAAAGGGCAATCCAACCCTTGTAGTAAGTTCATTTGCATGAAGGCAGAAAAAAAGGAGAAACAAAATGGTGGAAGGAATGGGACCGATAATAAGAAAGTTATATGTAAATGTTTGAAATATGAAATCACTAAGCCTACATGTATGCAAATTGGCAATTCTGTCAGTTGTTTGTGACATAGTCTCAGACTCTCAGGCAACTCTCCTGTTTGTTGTGTACAAAAATATCATTGATTTCTGTATTTATCCCTTCTCCCTTGTGCCTTCTTCCTTGGGGCACTTCTCAAAATATATTATGGATGGCATAGTACATGTATATACATGTAAGTCCCCTAAAGAGTAAAGACACTCCTGAGTCAAACATTTTTAATTTTTATAGTCATTTTGTGTTGGAACACATAAGAAAGTTGTCCGTCAATACATCACAGAGACATTACTGATTCAGCCAATTTAAAGAGCCCATACCTATAGTGGGTACAACTCTAACAAAATAATAACTTTCTCATTTCTCTTTTTGAATCATACTTCATTACTCCTCTGATTATTCTGCTTTCCTCCAGAGTAGTTTGCTGGATTTTACCTTTAATAATGAGACATAATAAGACTTAACGAGGCAAACCATGGCACCAATATTGATGTACATTTACAGGTACTTTATTAGTCAGACTCAAAATGCAACTCTAGGCATACTCAATTATTTAAATAAAACAAATTATGATTCTGATGCTGTTAAGTTTGATTCATTAATGGTGTACTTTGTACCTGCACAATATGCTGTTTATTTTATATTCAAGTATTCCACATATTTAATAAAAATTGGTTTTCAACTTCACAAAGACAGATGTTCATATAGATAAAAAGATACATTAGAACAATAACAACAAAGAACAAAAATCAATTAATGGGAACTATACATCAGCAGCACTATCTACAGTACATGTATGATAGTATCTTCCTTTTATGCATATTACCAATACGGTACACCCCAGATTCAAGGTGAAATTATTGCTGTTCACAGTCTATAATTCCGTGGATTCCGTGGACAAGCAATTAAGGATTCCAGGATATACATGTTGTGGTTGATATAGTACAGCATTGGCAAACTGATAGCTCATTATGGTCAGGGCATGGTCAAAAGTTGCTTAGCTGCCAAGCCTATATTGATGCTTCCATGTTATTCATGCTTGTCGTTCAATGTTTCCATAGATTGGGGGATTAAAATCGTGTGATGATTATTGGGAATAGACCCATGATAGCCTACTACTTTTAATTTGAGAAGTAAATAAATAGTGAGAAAATTAGATTAACCAACCAGTACATACAATTTTAATTCAGTTCATTTTCCTTTCCTAAGCTTCCTGTGTAATAGTACATGAATAGCTGCTGCCAGTCGATATTGATAGTAGACTGTGCTGGATGCTAGCTCTAGTCGCGTGCTAGTCTCTGATTTGTGGGTCCGGAACGGGAAGATGATATCAGACCCTGTTTCCTGTCTGTGAATTGAGTAGCGCTCCCCCCCCCCCCCTCTTCATAGCAGTGCCGAGCAGCATCGCTTTGCTGGGTGCTTGTTCAATAAAAGACTCCAGTTTGGACGTTTCTTCCTTCCTTGTCTATCGCAACTGCCATAATTCAGCATGTTGTCTACTTCATTGTCATTTACAGTTAGCCTGATCTGAGATTTGTGTACGTTTCTTGTATTTCCATTATGTACATTTTTGTCAATTGTATTGTAAAATGGAAAATCAGAGAATATCACATACAGGCCTAAAACGCCATGCACATTATGTAGCTTTCATTGTATGAGATACATTTTGTGTATGTTCATTGTTGTAGCTATAATTTTTTTGGGGGAAAATGGCAGTTGTAAATGTTTGTGAAAATTTCCTTGATATATATTGTAATTTGTAAACCCTCCAAATCTGACTGGTTTAAAGTTGTAGAATCTTGTACATTGCGCTTGCCCCTACAGTGTACATGTATACTGGAGACAGCACTCATAGTCATTATAAAGAGTATGCAGTCCACAGAAAAATACTGTATACCAACGAGCATGCGGTATATGCACAATCTGAAACTGAGATGCAAATTGGGTTTTTGCTCGAGACGCCATATCTCGAGCTACACTGAATATTGCTTGAGAGTCGAAATGATTTGCAGAAATTTGTCGCACAATTGTGCTGCCTTGCATTGTGAATCACATCCTGGTAAGGGACCCCGGGAGGAACGTTGAGGACCGACTGATACTCCCTTCTTTCTCTACATACTCAATGGAAATAGGGAAGGGCAGAGGGGTTAAAAAGGGGAGGGAGGGGGGGGGGGGGGGGAATTGGGTGTGTGTGTGTGGGGGGGGGGGGGGGTAAATGTAGGTTGTTTCATAGTGTACAATCTAGGAGGTTTACGGAAACAGGAAAGTGTCTGGTTTATTCTTGTTTCTTTCATCATACTTGTTGTCAATGGAAAATAAAGAAGGGTATAAATGGAGAAAAAGAAATAGGGGATGGTTGATGGAAAGAGAGATAGAAAAGGTGGATGATGTACACCTGTACATGTAGTTGATTTTGTCAGATTTAGGGACAAGTTTATGAAGTTATGATTTATGAACACAAAATATCAAAGATATTGTTGAGTTGAGTGTAACAAGGAGAAATTTAATGATTCATAGATTAATCTTCAAAAATCCAGACACTCTCCCCACTCCCTTTTAAAACCTGTGATTTACCCTGCAGTGTACACTGTAGATAAAGTTAAGGGATAGGTATGAGGTTTGAGATGGTAATTGGTAATTGTCTTCATTAGGAGTATAATTAGGAAAGGATTAGAGTCGCAGAAATGTGGGCAGTGGTGTAGACTGAAGAGTGATGAGAGAGAAAGAGAGAGGGGGGGGGGGGGGACAGAGGAGAGGGAAAGAGTGAGGGGCAGAAAGAGAGAGAGGGGGAGAAAGAAAGAGAGAAATAGAAAGAGAGAGAAAGAGAGGGAGAGGAAGAGAGAAAAGAGAGGGGTAAAGGGAGGGGTAGAGGGAGAGGGGTACTGGAGGAGAAGCATTCATGATGAGAGATAGTGAGAGAGAGAGAGAGAGAGAGGAAGAGAGAGAGGGAGAGTTAGAAAGAGAAAGGGAGAGAGGGGTGGAGGAGAAGCATTCATGATGAGAGATAGTGAGGGAGAGAGAGAGAGAGATAGAGAGGGAGAGGGGTGGAGAAGAAGCATTCATGATCGAGGGATAGAAAGGATTGCCATCTTGGGAGAGAGTCATGTGAATTCCTAGGGGAGCAAGTGTCTCCTGAAGTTAATGAATTTTGATATGATTCCGCAGACTGCCAAATCTAAAACAAATTGTTCTGTCTGGAGACAGTCTTGAATGAAAGTGCCAACTCATGCTAACCGATACAGAGAGCTCGCAGCCTGAACTAATGTCCTTTGTATTAATGATGCATAAGATCGTTAACATCTTTTTACTGTTATATGCATCATTAGTTTAAGTAGTTTTTTATTCCAATTTTCAAGTATACAGTACATTAGGTCAGTGTATTTTGTGATAAAATTCACGTGTGTCTTTTGGAAACTGAAACCTGCTTCAACGTAGGCCTTCTTCTAGACCCGTTCCAAGGCTAAACAAAGAATGAATTGATGTGAACTTAAAAGTTCATTACACCAAAATGATAAAGAATCCAAAATGGAGAAAAAAAATTAGACCTTGATTTTGCTTATGACGGTGAGCTTCTCTTATTATGGTAAGCAACCCCACCTTTCCTATTTAAATGTTTTTTTCTCCGAAAAATCCCTACCAAATTAAGAGCACTCTGCGTCAGTTCTGCAGCCATGGGGGTCTGGCGAGTTAAATCGACCCCAATTGGATTTCTCTTATCTCCCTTTTCCTGGTTGCTGTGCCAAGATGGAAATGCAATTTCCAACAAGCGTTCCAATCTGTCTTCGGCTGCGATGAATTGAATTATTTGGGCTAATTCTGACTAAAATGTGGTACAAATTGCTCCCATGGACATAGCGGAACATTAATATTAAAGGTAGCCTTTACATCTATGTGTCAGTTGAGTTGCGTGACAAGGGAATCTGGCTTTCCTTTTATTTAGATTTAGCTTGTTTGTTTGACTCATGTGCGGCATAAAAAGAGGCTAATTTGTTTGCCTGGGTCATTGCCATGTACTTCATGTACATGTACACGTGAACAAGTCACAAACTATGCATGGTTGCATGCATTACCCCTGTAGGGTTCGTTCCCATGGCTGGGTGTGGTCAGATTATTTCTTCCTCTCTTCTTATCGACCTACCACTATGTGTGGCAGTGGGACCAGTCTCCACCACTCAGAGGTTGTTGGTCTGTCATGATCTTAGCACAATGTGTTACAAATTGTTCAATTAAGCCCCCACTGCCACTACCGATCAAGTCTAGAAGTAACATGAGTGTGTGATCCAAGTGTCTTTTCAACCACACTAGGGAGGCAGTGAGAAAGCCCCCCAAAGTTGGAATTAAAACAGTGATATATAGCAGGTTAACATAGGGGAAACTGAAGGGAAGGAAAGGCTAGGACCACCTGTATTTTTAATAGATCTAGCAATTTATAAATTTTGCCTGTACAGGTAGCTGTATGAGAACCAGAACATTTTTGTGAGAAGTTGCCATCATGAGGACTCTATGGGAACAGTCCATCAGACAAGCTTTCGTTTTGTTCGTAAATTTTCTCACAGTAGAGAATAATGGTTTTATAATGAGGCTATTAAAAGTTCCATAACCCAGACAAATTCTGTTTGTCAGTTTTTTATTGTTTTTATAAGAATTTGCTTACTCACCGAGTTTTAAAAACAGAGTTTTAGAAAGATCTTTGAATTGTCTGTACATTGATACATTGGCCAAGAAGGTACACTGTAGTTCTGCATTTAAGGAAAGAAAGATACAAAAAAAAAAAATAATGCCTGAAAATATATATTATAATTGATAGGCCTAAGTGTTGGCCATACAAATATATTTAAAAAGTTTGATAACGGTCCTTGCCAAATGTTACTAATTATGAGGTATTTTAAGCACTAAACTCAAACACCCTTTTGGGTGCCCATATCATGCTCTTCCTTTCTCGTTAATGGGAGCAATTTAAAAGAGATAAATCTTGCCCAAATTGTCTGGTCTAGCAGTGAGATAACGACACTGCATGCAAATTGGCAACACCGAGCAGAGAACGTGAGTGGAATGACCTTGCCATGTGTGCGATAAGCTTCTAGGCTTCTGCGCCCCGAAGGCAAGGCAATCCTTCTTACAATGTTCCGATAAATTTCAATGTACAATGTACGTCAAGGTCTACCGACTACTGTGTGCCTGACAATACAACTCAATGTACATACATGTACGTATCTGTGTACATTATATGTACAGTAGGCCTGTGCACTATACCCTATTTGATATGTATGTAAAGGCCTCTACATATTCTTAGCCTACATGTATATTGTACAGTACGTCTCTGCTGTTGCGTGATGTGTCATATGGTTAATCCTTTTATATTTAACATGTATCATCGCATAGTGTTATGCAAGGCCTCCCAATAGTAAAATATAAGTAACGGTTGATTTGTAGCGCTATATTGATAATTTTAGACCTGAACAAGTATGAAAGTTAAAGGGCAAGGCCAGCCTGATATTTAGTTGGTTTTAATAGAAGCAGAAAAAGGATATTAAAAAATGGGTGAAATTTTGAGAAAAATCTTCGGAAAGTTATGAATTTTTAAATTTGTCATTTTAGTACAGAGCAAATTCGTGGCAACCTCGTACAGATACAATGTACAATGTACGTCACAGAGTTGCGAGTTTGTGTTTTAATTGACCACAACTTTAAAATTTCGTAACTTTCTTATTTTTAATTGGGTTCTACTTAAACTTTCATCGACCTGCTCTTTTAATTTGCTTTTATTCAAACATCATATCGGAGTGGACTTCCACTTTAAACCTTGGTTCATATACTGATATACATACAGCAAAATTGTTTGTATACCGGTATAGGCCTCTTTGTAGGGTGTCATAAATTACAGACAAAGTACATCTGTTTTGTAGTATTTACACAGTACCTCTGTGAAATACACTTTATGTACAGTATGAATATGATTGTTGGAATGCTTTATTTCTACCTACAAAGGATGAGTAGGCTTGCAATACATACTGTACTCTGCATTTATGGTTTCCAAGTATTGCAACAAAGTACCGTAGGCTTTCTTCTGTAAGGCCTACTTTCTGTGCATTTTGTGAATGGTCACATTTGCTTACAATAAAATGCAGTCCAGTGTAACAGAAGCCGAGCTGTCATTGGACCTAGCGTATCCCCACCGTTCGCGTGACTCGAGCAAAATTGATTGCGCCAGAATGTTCATAATGCAGGCAGACAAATTCAATAGTCGGGGCTGTTTAATTAATTCCGTATAGCGTTTCAAATCACACACGACGCTCGTTGCAGGGAGTGGCATAGCTCTTCAGCTAGTTTAGAGGCCCAAACCCTTTTCGGTCGTAGCTCGTAACAAAGTGTCTGAACCGAGAGACTATGCCGACTGCACGGTCCAGTGCCCCCCATTGGCTCTGTACTATAGCCGCTTCTGACACAGCCAGAGACTGACGGAGTTAGGTTGTGCTCAAGACTCTATGGAGTCGTGTTCATGTGTCAAATTAGAGTCTGATTTTGCAGACTACCTTTCACCCCATTGGCTCAGTGGAAGTGAGAAGTTGCTATAATCCCGCCTCATTAGGGATGCGACTGATATATTTCCAAGCGGTGATGCTACATGCGAATGAGATTTGCCATGAGATATCAAAATATAAAGAAATCCTGTCTTTTTTCCCCCTCCATCTTGTAAAGTTGCAAACTGATTAATCTGGTCAGATCTTGGACTGAACATGGCTAGTGGCTGAAGGGAAACAAGATTTGATCAGATCATACGTGGCCTCGAGGCTTCGTTGGGTCTTCGTAATGAGGGAAATATGAAATTTCAATTTTGTCTTCTTATGATGAGATTAAGATGTAAAGAAGCAATGATTTCTGCTTAGGAAGTAGAAGATATTCTTGGACGGTGTCTAAAACGGGCATTTAGGATGTCTGCATTTAGCCATGGTTTTAGTTTATATTCGGGATAATCTATGTAATTTAGGAATGTGCCTTGTATTATTTTTTAATTCATATATACTTGTATGTAGAATTTTGGTGAAGAAAAAACAAAAAATAAATGTGCATCTAATTATCTATCTGATTTTAAGGTCCTCTTCCTCAGATAACACAAAAAGAATAGGGAGTAAGGGAAAACAATTTTAATGTTTTGCTGTCAGAGAAATGTGTATAAATCTAAAAATAACAAGTTTAATGTTTAATATCGCACATATACATGTACATGTACATGTACATATACAATGTACATCTTGGCCTGCATCTAGGCCCTAGTCCTACATGTACATGCATTTTCATTGGTACAAAGTAATGTACATGTACATGTAGTTCTCAAGGCCACTATAAACCGTTCATTATGCAAAAGCATGTTGAAGTTTAACCATTAGTAGTGCGTGTCATCCATTCATATTAAGCATAATAGCATATACACTGTACATGTATGCCTTTCATGTGTATGTCAAAGCAACTGTGAGCCTTCTGTAACATGCAAGGCCAAGTTTCCGTTCTACCCTTTCTTCCTCTCCGTGTACTTATGCATATTGTCCAAATTTATTTTGCAGACAAGGGCCGTGTCATGAAAGGTATAGTGTAAATATTACAACCTTGGACTAGAAAAATAGTCTTGTCCCAGGGATGTTTGGGTAAAGATATGATTCTTAGGTATAATATAGTCTTCACTCAATCATACATGTAGTTTTCGATATTTTCCTGTCAGATACATGTGTGATAAGAAAAAGAGTGGTAATTTTCTTTTCAATGAACTGGGAGCAAACCTCACACTCTTGCAATCCATCACTATTTTTATGCGACTACTCTTCTCTTGAATGTAAGAAATTAAAAAAGAAATGCAAGAATTCAGCATTGTGCACCTGGAAGTTTCAGTCCGAATCACATACATTTAATGTAGGTACATGTACACTTGAATGATAAACGACTATAAACCAAAACAACAACAACAACAACTACAACATGTAGAGTCTACTTGTATACATTTAAGGGGCATTGGAATATCTTAATTGAGGCTAAGTGCGACCCGTAATTTGCTGATGGTGAACAAGGCCGAGGTCAAAGTCCATCCAGCATAAAAGGGATTTGTTGAAATATTGGGCGTTAAATCAACAGTGACGGCAGGTCTAGACTGGTCAGCTCTTCAGATTAACAGTCTTGAGTGCCTTGCCTGTGGTGTCAGGTGACCTGTAGCTAGCCAACCAAGGGGTCCGTCCGTCCAACGGTCGGCTAGACCTCGCCCAAGTTTAATGAGGAAGGTTGTTGGAAGGGAGCAAATTACGGTGGACGGTGGACGGCTGGGAGTATTTGCATAGAGTTACCCATTCACTCCTGGCGTATACAGTACTATACATTTTTATTGGGGGGGGGGGGGGTAGTATTTGTTACAAATAGGCCTACATGATGTAACAATTGAAAAGTAGGGTGGTCCTATTGTCAGCATGAGTACAAGTAACAGTAATGTTTCAATGATGCAATGACACAAATGTCTTCTTCCAGTAGGCATATAGTCCATTGCCAAAATTGATTTCCAAACCAAACCATGGAAAGCAGATATTGTCCCATCATCACTCATCAGAAATTAAAATCATTCATTTACAAATTTTTAAACACATTGAAATATAATGAGTCATACATGTAGTTGATATAAACTAAGATGGTAGCACCCATTTAAGTGGTTTCTCATGAGAGCATTATGATTTGTTATTAAACGACCAAAATGTCTAGAGCATTTCCAGTCCTGAATGCACAACCAATGAAGGTTCACAGTGGTGCATGTACATGTACATGTACTTGTAATATTGGGAGATTTCACTGTATGCTAATCATGCACCTCATGTTATGTACAGGGACATGTATTGTAGAGTAGGATCCGCAGCAAACATGCATGCAGAAAGTAGCACTATGCATCGCGTGTGTGACTGCAAATCCATCCGGCGGCGGCAGCTCTTGGAATCTCATTCTGCATTTTGCCCGTCGTCCATCGTCAATTGTCTGCCGCATTCCCCGTCGTCTCGCCTCTCCCTCTCCCTGGGTCACGTGACTATGCCCCCTCTGGGCAGGCAGGGAGTGAATGACGGAGGAGTCTCGCCATGGCCGTACCCATGGTAACCGTCCAGAGGATGGAGGGTTGCTTGTCCTTTGCGGGTCAGAGCGTTGACCTACTGGGAAATGGACATTGTAAATAAAGAGAGGCATTGTTGTGAACTTGTTCTTTTGATTAGCTGTTTCACATGTTTCTTGGACAGTTGCACCTTTTTTACAGCTCGCCTAGAGAAGCTCAACATTGTGCCTTGAAAAAAGAGCTTTGCTAATTGCTCCATGACAGTATACTGCACATAAATTACACGCCATAGGCTTTATACATCATTTATGAATATCTAAATAATATATAGTCCATTGTACACCTTTTTTAATGTTATGAATGTTACATTTCATAACTGAACCAGAATTGCCATGGATATGCCCTTTTGAGTTGTGTAATACTGTTGATCAGAAACATGTTTGTTTACATCTTTACATGCCAACTTTTGGTACAAATATTGATATAGACGAGGTTAATTATTCGTCCTGTATTTAAATGCCATATCAGGAAAAAATCATGGTATTTACAGAGTTAGTCCATAGTACAACAAAACAACAAGATGAACTTAGGACTGTTATGAGTTGTGTGTACTGTATGACGTATTGCATCATGCATAGCGTATAATTCTTTGTGTCGTCATGGTTCCATCTCTTTAGCTACATTCACCTTCTGTTAGTTGCTCTTTTATTCCTAACACAGCGATGCAGCATTCAGTCAATGAAGTATTCAGACCGTTTAACCTTGGTCCATACATTTACATGCATCGGTTGCCTTGCATAAAAACGTGAATGCATAATACCGTCTATGGCAACAATGTACATGTCTGTACGTGACTATTGGAATGTTTTTGCGTCACAGCTTCACCCCTTTTGTTGTCTAGATATAATCGGTTTCATTAAGTTGTATACCGCACGTGATACATGTACATGTAGGCCCATGTATTTGGTTTGTGTCAATAGATATTTGATATTGTGAAACTATCTCAAGGATTCATTTTAACCAAGTACAAGTACTTGTACATCCATTAGCCTTTTTGAGATCTTGTATAGATACTTGTCAATCATAAAGAACAAATGACCCTTGTAATTTACATTGTACATTTTACTTGTACATGTACATTGTACATTACAGACCTACATGTAAATCAATACATGTACATGTACAGTGTACATCTTTATGGTAAGGGCCATGTTTGAGCTTTCACATTACACAGCTACAAATGTCACACAATCTGTCTCTTGTAATACTTCTCTTTTCTTGCTACTCTACTCTTTATACTCTCATCTTTTACCCTTTCCCTTGTTCATTTTTTTGACCCATTCCGAATCTCTCTCGGTTTAGCCACAGCATTTCTGAGCTCCCAAGCATTATCTTCACACTCCACCTAACACCACTGAAGGTCAGGCTGCAACCAAAGAAAAGGATTTTTCCCCGTCTATCTCCCTCTCATCTTTTTTCCTGTGTGTTTATCATGCAGCCCCCTGTTTTCTGTTTTGTTAATATATTTCTCTGAATATTGAATGGCCTCCTGGGATCGGCTAGATATGTCTGTGCGCTCTAGTAACACCCTTGGTGCGTTTGTGTGTGACGTAGGCAGATGATATTGTGTCTGTCTGTCTGCGGTGCGAATTCTGAACGACCAAGGTGGTGTTTGCTGATTAGTAGTCTAGACTGCTAGACCCTTTTTTTCACAGAGAGAGAGAAGCATTTATTGCCTGACTAGCTTTGATCGGGAATGCATGGAATTTTATTTCAATGCCTTTATTGAATGTCCTGCAGAAAAGGTTGATTTTAATCATGATCATAATACATGTAGGCCTACACGTACATAAAAGTAACATAAATCTTGGAATTAGTTAGATAAAACTGGAGTACAGTAAAACTTTTTTTTTTAAATGGTGGAATGTAAATGATTCTAAAAAATGTAAACAAATAATTCAGGGTTACATCATCAATTTCATCATCAACACACAATTTAAAAAAAAAAGTACATTACCCATTACACATAGAGATTGATTGATTTATTTGAATGGGAGGGGGGGGGGGGGGGAGGGGCAAGAGTGCAATATAATGCTAAGGGTCCATTCATGTTGTGAATTTCCTAAGCTCTGATTTATTACTTAGTCCCTGTATTGTTGACTACAATTGATTACCTAGTGTGGTTTGAGAAGCAAGTATCAGAATCATCTTCAGGATTAAATCTTGGAATTGACCTTTATCATCATATCAAGAGTGTCTGTGCTGGCCTGTTCTCACTCATGTAGGTCATCATGATTGATCATCAGCAATGTGAACACCTCTAGCTCTACCCAAACTTCGTTAGCACCGAGTGACATGACCTTTGCATTTATAATCTATTCTGGAGACTCTGTGTACAGACAAATTACAGGGGTTGCGCACCGCATGATGAACTTGACAAGTAGGATTTGAACGTGCTGTATGACACACAATGCAGTCACCTAGGCACCTGTTAATAAGTCTAGCAAGAATGAAAATAGTATTATCAGCAATTATTCTCATTCATCGTCGCAAAGATGAACCTACATGTAACCTTTTCAAGATTGCACTCAACTCTTCCTTACACTAGTAAGAGGCAGGAAGAAGATATAGGCCTATATACAGGTACATGTACTTGTATATGATACGTTTCATGAAGGGCATTTAGACTAACAACAAACAAAAAACTGGTTAATTGGAGTATGTAATGTAGGGCCTTACACATGCATTTTATAGTGTAATGATTTATCATTGAATTTTATCAGTAACATTTATTGTTATTTTCTTCAAATGAAAATGGCATGTTTTCCCAAGAAAATTAAAGTAGATTTTGTTTGCCAAAATTCATGACTTATTCTTAAACTTGAGATTGAAAAAATAAAAGGGAAGTGCAACTATTACTCTACACCAGGCCTGATAAAAACCAGATTTTTTTTTTTTTCTTCCCTATTTTATCCTGATTTCCCCGATTTCCCCCTTATTTTCTCTATTCTTCCCTATTTTGTCCTATTTTTCCCCCAATTTTCTTACTCGAAAGGGGGAATGTTGTTAGATGCCATTTTTTCCCCTGCGAATCCTCTTCTTTTTTTTTTACACAAGGGGGGCGTGGTTGAGGGGAAAACAAAAAAAAACCAATTTTTTTTTTTAGTGCTCACTATCACCCCTGCTCTACACTTACAGCTTTATTAAGTTAATTGTCCCTTGCCTTTTAGCAGTATGTATTGTACAATATTGATAAAAGAAAGAACTGCATATGAATCATGTGATTTGGTTCATCCTTATAATTACATGAAGACAAAAAAAACTAATCATGGCAGGCTTGTTATTACAAAGTATTCTTTTGTCTCGCCAGTAATTCAATAAAACCTGGGGGCCAATATACCTCTGATCAAATCATTATTGGAGGAGAAGACATCCTTCGAAGAATGAGGCGTGTCCCTGAGATTACCCAGAATTCTCCACAGGTAGCCAGGCCGGTGGTGAGCGAACCGGCAATGCACATGACCATGTACCCATGCGTGCTGCGCTCGCTTGTACAAATTTGTGATTGGCCTTTCCATGACCCCACATTATGCACATCCCCCGTCCATGGCTAGTTGAACACTCATATGCCCTCATACTTATGCACCTTGCTTTATACGCACATGTCATTTGCATTAGGCCTGAGTCATGTCGGGATTTTCATAAACCGGGTCCCGACGGCCTCGCACCGATCGGGACCCGGTGTCCCGAAATCAGCTCGCAGGATTTGTCACTTGCCTGTATAAAAACGCAAATCATCGGTATGTCCCTTAAAAGTGACCTTTTTTATCAATCAAATAAATCAACACATGCATACCTGGGCTCAGATCGGTATATTATTCCATTTGACATTATTTTCATCCATGATTGGCGATGTTTAGTGCCATTATCGTGCCTCTAAAAGTTAAAAAAACTGGGGCAAAAATAGAAAGACAACATTCGAGCCGCCATTTTGATTCATGCAGGTTGAATAAATTGGGTCAAAAAATATGAATGTTAGAATAATAAAACGGCCTTCTAAAAAGTACTTCCTTACAACATACCGATCAAATAATTTTAAAAAGACAAAATAGATATTTTTTCTTTGATTTTGAACACCGCATGCTTCTTTTAAAAGCTGAAAATAACTTGGTAATCACAAGAAGTTTCGATACGGATAGCTGTTGCAAGGCAAGTTCAGACTAGTCTCGGAAAAATGCGCCAGTGCACCTCGTTAGCTGTAATGCGTGCCCAAACGAACCCAAACAAAGACGTGATCGTAACGAGAAAAAAATCATTAAAAACTACGAGAGCACAATTGGAAAGACAATATACTCAAAATTATCGTAAGCAGATACATAACTTGGAGGAAGAATACAATAGTTGTCCAAGAAAAGCCACAGAAATAGTGATAATCGAGGAGTAACTGGGTACATTTTTATCGCAAGGGGCCTTGCTGCTGCAAATACTCGAATCCTTTGTTATACTGCTTTCTACCGTAGAGGGCGGTTTTTGGTTTGCTAGCCTCGTGTTCAATTTAAACACGTGTAATTCGGAAATCGCAGCAGGGCCATTCCGATAATGATTGTACCTATAGTAACTCCTTAAATATCACTATTTCTGTGGCTTTTCTTGGACAACTATTGTATTCTCCCTCCAAGTTATGTATCTGCTTACGATAATTTTGAGTATATTGTCTTTCCAATTGTGCTCTCGTAGTTTTTAATGATTTTTTTCTCGTTACGATCACGTCTTTGTTTGGGTTCGTTTGGGCACGCATTACAGCTAACGAGGTGCACTGGCGCATTTTTCCGAGACTAGTCTGAACTTGCCTTGCAACAGCTATCCGTATCGAAACTTCTTGTGATTACCAAGTAATTTTCAGCTTTTAAAAGAAGCATGCGGAGTTCAAAATCAAAGAAAAAATATCTATTTTGATTTTTAAAATTATTCGATCGGTATGTTGTAAGGAAGTACTTTTTAGAAAGCCGTTTTATTATTCAAACATTAACGTTTCTTTCAACCTGATTTATTAATCCTGCCGAGAGACCCGGCCAGTATAGTAGCTAGCTAGCAGCTGGCAACAACAACGCCATGGGGCGAACTGCTCTGCAACCCATATTTATATCAGCAGTTCGGATTGATTCAGGATGAGCTAGAATATGATTGGTAACAATTAAATACTCAAGTTTTAAGGTGGATTGATTTTAGTGGTGTGCAAAACTGCAATTTCTTACATATTTCATTATTTTTTTTCGGAGCGTCGGTTCTCAAAAAACGAAACCGGGACCCGACGGCAACGGTCGGGTCCCGGTGTGATCGACCGTACCGACTCAAGCCTAATTTGCATCTACCTGCCGTTCTCTGTTTGTCTCTCTCCTCCTTAGCCGCTTACTCATCCTTCATCCTTCATCTTGCTTGTGCTTTCATCTTCTATATCGACTTGTTACTCATCCCTTCTTCCCATGGGCAGGTCCAAGCTATTGTCCCCTCTGGGGGTCAAATTTCATCTTTATATATATTTAACAAACTATACCTCATTTTGAAGCTGAAACTATGAATTTTATGAATCTGATAAAAAAAAAAAAAAATTATCAAAATACGAAGAGTGCCAAGGTCACGAACTTCGATTTTTATTAATTAGCGTGACGTACGGGACATTACAATTTTATTTTTGTATCTCGTTTGAATTATTTGTTTAAAATTAAATGTCTCAGGAATTGTAGACCATCGTGCTAGAAAATAGGAAAAAAATATAAAAACTTTCAAAATTAATTAATTATGCAAATGAGGTAGGTTCCAAAGTGTGATGTCCCGTACGTCACAATTTGATCATAATTTGTTTAATTTTAATTATGAAAATATATATTTTTTTTAAAGATATTCTAGGAAGTTCTAATTTAGATGAATACCTAACAAAAAATAGGTTTAACAAAAATTACAAAAATTCTGTGTTGATTACATAATCAAATTAAGAAATGTGACGTACGGGACAAGTGTGTGACGTACGGGACAACCCCATATAAAACCAATGCAAGATGTGAAAAAAGAAATGACCAAAAGGAGAATATATACTGTGTGAGGAAACTTGTTGTATACAGGGATATATGAACATTCCAACTGGGTCCCTTCTAGGAATTTACTTGTTTGTATACTGAATTCGATGTAATTAGTCTTCAAGCCAGACCCCTGGTATTATCAACTTTGGTATTTTGCCAGTTGATGTCCCCAACATTGGCAGGATGCTAAATAATGTAAATCATAATAGTGTACTAGTTCCTGGAATGAGTCTAATGAAATTATATGGTAGTAGATGCACCAGAAGCTGGCTTTTACAACTCATAGATGCTGCAGGTAATAATCTTAGCACATGTATGCTATCAAGCTCTCCATGTGAGGTTTTTTTGATATTCTATTTAAATGTCATATATGATGGTAAAGGATTACAGCATACATTGTACATGTTATGGAGCCAGCTTGGGAATTTTGATCTCCTAAAAACTAAATCATAACTTTTAAGGAAGGATAGCCTTTTTGAGTATTTCACACTCTCATCCACTTAAGATTTTTATCACTTTTACACTCATGCACTTTTGTTGATTTTGCTTTAATCTTTTGAATTGTGGAAAAGGTCACACAAACCTTTAGGGTTTTAATTTCTTATATCTGGTGGTGTTAATAAGATGTCTTTAATCAATACAAAATACATTCAAGATTTATATTTTTGTATCCATCTTCCACAAACATGTACATGTAGGCTACATTAATGTACATGTACATCAACATTCTTGAATATATGACAGCAACATACATGTACATATATAAAAAAGACAATATGTTCAGCATTATCTTTGAATTCCTTCAAAATTCAATGATATTACTATCAAGTAATTCAAACAAGCTATGAAGAAAAGACTTTATATTTTTAATGTATCTTTGTTCACAAACACTTAGAGCATAAGAAATGTTCTTTGACAAAATATGATGTGCCGAGTGTGCCCCTGTGTTTCAAACAAGTTTAAATAAAACAATTCAAGTTCCAGTTCATCTTCTTAATTAATTATTATTTAAAAACATTTTGCAATGTTGAATGGAATGGATAAAAGAAATGAGAAAAGAAGCATGACTGCACATGATAGATGGGTGAATGGAATAAAAATGGTAATATAGTGTGTATGAATATTAATTCAATTTGTTTTCTTTGTTAAAGTAATATTTGTATTGATTTACCCCATAAATTAACACAGAGGATATTAAGTGATGGTCAGAGGATCTAATTGGGTTCTAAAACGCTCTAATTGTCACTGATTTAAGTTAAAATTGTTCACATTTAACAAATTTTGATGAAAATTCTTCATTTCAATGCATTTTCCCATAGGGAAAAGTTGTCCCGTACGTCACGTGTCCCGTACGTCACATACACACATTTATGTTTTGGTATATTACATAACAACGAAAGGTCAGAAAAATATGGTAATAGTTGTGATTAATGCTTGATTCCATAATGAATTAAGATATCATTACCATAAATCTCATAACTTAATAAATTCAGAGAACTTTTATGATGAACTTATTTTTGAAAAAGTCAGAAATTCTCTGGTCCCGTACGTCACGCAGCACATTAATTACATTAAAAATTAATTAATGAATTGGTCAGAACTAAAACTTTCCACAAATGAGCTAGCCCATAATAGCCACAGACTCATACCAAAAGATAGCCATATAAATAATGTCATCCATTGTTATTTCTTGTTTAAAGTCTCTGAATGTCCCGTACGTCACAAAGCAAATAGCTTGGACCTGCCCCCATACGAAGCCCCTCCCCCCGTCATTTTTTCTCCTCCATAGTTCGTGCAGTGTTAATAGCACAATTTCCAGCCAGTTTGAATCATTTTTTATTTTAGCATTGTCAAGGGATTCGTCTTAGATATTTGATAGAATTTTCTGTCTTCATTTTCTTACGGCATGAACTACAATTATAAATTTTAACAAAATATGAGTAACTGCCTTATGTAAGGCGAAAGTAAACTCTAAATCCTTCAACTTTTCTCCTTTAACATTCATATCTAGATGAGTTGATCGACTTACATTTGTGAAACTGGAAAGAAGTAGATCAGTCTCTCTCTTGACGATGTGTATTTCCTATTTTCCTTTCCTATGTTTTCTTCACCTTCACTTTACTTCACCTTTCCGCCCATTTTGTTCGTTCATCATTTCCTGTCTCAACTTGAGTTTGCTTTCCTTGGCATTATGTGCTTCTTTTTTTCTCACTTGTTTTTATTCCTACTTGTTTTTATTCCTACTTGATTTTATTCCTACGTGTATGTCTAGTACTCAATTTTTCCCTCTCTGTATTTCTGTCTCTTTTTCTCTCAATGATTATTTTTTTTCTTCATCTCCCTCTCAATCTCTTTCTGTCTGTGTTTCTCCCTTCCGCATCTGGGTGTGTCTCTTCCTCTCCCTCTCTCCCTCCCTCTCAGTTATATAGATTCTCTCCTTATCTTTCTCTCTCTCTCTCTCTCCCTCTCCCTCCTCAGTTATATAGATTCTCTCCTTATCTTTCTTTCCCCCTTTCTCTGTCCGTCTGTCTGTCTATCTGTCTGTCTCTCTCTTCTGCATCTGAATGTGTCTCTCCGCCCCTACCCTCTCTCTCTCCCTCTCCCTCCCTCCCTCTCAATTATATAGATTCTCTCATTATCTTTCTCTCCCCCTTTCTCTGTCCGTCTGTCTGTCTATCTGTCTGTCTCTCCCTTCTCCTGGCCGTCCGTCTGGGTGATACCCCTGCCCATGGATGAATCATCCTTGTCTCTGACTGTTCCTTGCCTACTTGACCTACTAAGTACGTAGAGGTGACAGGAGAGGTGAATACTGCAGGTGACACTCGCCTCACCGACCCAACAGATTTCAAAGATAAGAAAAAAATAGGACATTAGGAAGAGCAGAAAAATGGGTGTGAGAGAACCTACCCCCCCCCCCCTCAGATTATGCCCTGCTCATCAATGACCAATAGCATTACTTTCCATTTGCAATTTATTCAAGTGAGAAGGGCAGAAGGATAGAAGGGTTGGTAAACTGCAGGACCCCCTCCCCACCCCTCCCACCCCCACCATTACTTTTTCCTTCATCAGTGACCAATATCATTGCTTGCTTGCTTTATGCAATTAAATCGACTGAGAAGGGGTTGGGACTTGGAAGAGTCAATAACATGTGTAAAATATGGGGTCACCCTCCCTCTGGTACTTTTGCCATGCTTGCCACTGACCAACAGAATTGCTTGCCGTTTCTGCAATCTACCTGACTGAGAAAAATATTGTAGGTTACCTACATGTTTTGTTAATATTTGAATATTAACATTTAAAAAGAAATGCCCTTCCCCATGATGAAAAGGAGGAAGGCAGGCTTATACCAAATTTAAGTATGGCATTGATATCTCTTTTCTGTGTGATCATAGATATATATATCCACATAATAAATGCAGACCTAGTCCTGTTTAAATACTCTTTGTCTATGTCAAATTTTAAGCCTCCTCGATTCTAACCCTGAAATATATTGGAGGGCCCCATTTCGCACTCCGAATCCCTTCTGCTCAAATATGGACGTAATAATTTGAGTCTATGAAAATATTTCTCTAGTCACTGTAGTCAGTATGGGAAGTTGTGTATGAGTATGAACATCGGAGTATTAAAGGTAAAGACCAGTAATGGTCATGCGATTGCATTGTGAAAGAAACGTTGTGGAATCGATCAGAAAAGGTTGATCATCTAGCATCTAGCATCTGCAAGGTTCTGGAATCATCAAAATGATAAGAAATTTGGCCCATTCTTCGTAAAGTTACAAGCACTATACACAGAAAGATGTATATGGGACTACCCTATCTCTCTCACACGACCATGAGAGAAATAAATTTACCAAATATATGAATTAGTAGGCGGTTTCCCGGCAAATTTTTTATCATCATGTATTAGTCAAAACATATTCTTTCACATGATTGGTAATGAGAGCTTCCATTTCATTTTTTGAAATTGGGGCGTTACCAATACTGGTCTTTACCTTTAAAGTAAGGCGATATTAAAGTGAGATTTTTTCATCTCGATTCGCTACCTTATCATTTCCCGTCTGTGATTACACATTTAAAAATTGCTCGTTTTCCTAAGACGCAATGATTGCAAGCGATCGAAAACTGGGTCGTGTGATTCACAAACCGTTCAATCATGCAGTAATTTATTATTATTCCTGGGTATCTTTTGCTGCATTGTACTATCGCCTAGTCCGCAGACTCTAGTCGTTTAGGATAGAGTCTACAGATATGTGTCATGGTCGATCTTGCCTTGCGCTCTCTCTATAGGCCTGTCTTCATCAGCTCAAGGTGGCCAAATGACCCCTATTTTAATTATGCTGATCGCAAATTAACCAGTTAATTTGCAGCTTCATCAGCCCGCAGTTGCAATTAGCGGGATATTTGGTCGAGAAAGTATCCCGAGAATTCTCAGTCTTGTTTCCAAAATATCTCACTATTTGGGAATTAGCAGGCTAATTTGCGCCCGTCCGTGCTAGTTTTCGATGAGCGTATTGGTCTGGTGAAGACGCAATTTCGGGCTTCTGGATAATATCCTGAGTCTGAAAATAGCGGGTTATTTGGCAATCTCGAGCTGATGACGACGGGCCTTCTATGTCCTCTGTACAGACGACGGGGGCCCCTTCATCGTATCCTGGCTTAATGGGATGAGAAAATTGATAATCTTCATGCGCCCATTTCCGTACAGTTGGCAGATGTATTTAATAGCGAAAGGCCTATTCATATATCAGGATGTGTCTATATGCACTTCAATTATATACTACTCTTCCTGTATAGATTATCATCAAAGAGATTTTCAATTAGGCCTACATGTACAGTGTATGTATCATGCATGCAATTATATAGACAAAATTATATAGCTAATAATTAAAAAAATATATAATTCATTATTTTAAATGATAACGATCTTCAAAGAGATAGCAAATATATTGATGCATTGAATAACAAAAACAGACAAAAAACTACATGAAACTTGGAGGGCTTTTTCCAAGTGTATACATAAAGTATACATAAAAATACACATGATTTAGTGGCAGAATTAAAGCACATATACTTGAATATTTATCGTGTTTGGCTTTTAATATACCACAGTTATAAAACATGTGGACTATGTTTATAATTCTTAAAATAATATATAGGATTAAAGAAGAAATCTTAAATGTTTTGATTTCATTTAGATTTACATGTATCTAAAATGTATATCCCTGTAGAGGTCGTCGCAAAGAATTCTTATCATGCGTAGTCATTGACCGAGGAAACAATTAATGAGCATACATTTGCAATTGACTTGACGATGTAACGTTCATGTAGGCCTGGCTATGCACAGTAATGCATTGCACATGAGAGACATAACATGCCTCCCCCCTTCTCAATAAGGTGAGGCCTCCCCATGCAATGCTCATTCCATACTACAACCCACCACACGTGTGCGTGCATTGGAAGTAGCCTGCACAGATAGCCTCGTCTTCGTCGGCTAATAGTAATAGCAATCCTGGCTGCTGTGCGTGGCATGTCAGTCGAATATTGCCTCTGTTTGTCTCCTAGCTCGGAGGCATGCCTCTGCCGCAGACGAGGGAAAATGCCAAGTTGATTTCATTACGGTATCGTACAATTTCGTCCTTGCGCAGGCAGGCTGTCGGTGGCGGATGCGTTTTTTTATTACGACGGCGGTAAGGAAGATGGGGCTCTGTGAAACATATCAGGGTCTGTTTTTCCTCTATCTCTCTTTCTCTGGACTATTTTGGGCAAGGTTTTTCAGTGTGCATCATATTTGATGGAAAAGATATAACCGTCAACAGAATATACATGTAGCCATATGATATAGGCTGTGAAGAGTTCATATTGATTATATTATTATAAATTCTGGTGCAAACATGTAGGAAAGCATACCGGTACACATTTTCCCCTCTAATTAAACACCACCCCCCCTGCCCCAAATACTCACGCAACTAACCCTTGTGTACACTCATAATACTGAGTACCAATTAATCGTTATTATTTTGATAAATTGGTACTCATTATGTTATAATGCAGTGCGGATGTAAGGTTGACTTTACAATGCAGTGTGCTTTTAAATATAGGCCTACAGTGTACTTCATGTACAGTACATGGTCTATACAGTCATGTACAGTATATAAAATCACCATAGCGCTTAGAGACTTCGGTGGTAAGCGCTTTATAAGTAACGTTTTTATTATTATTATTATTACTATGATGTATAGGCCTACATGTACATACTGTACTACACACATCGTTGTGCTACAAATAGTCCTACATGTACGATAGTCTGACCTGTTTACCTGTAGCCAAAGTGTACAGGCGCTCTATTATTCATCGTCGCCTCTATGGGCGATCCTTTCATGAGTATGATATTAATGTTTAATAATTCACCAAGGTCACTTGTTTGCTATAGATATATATTAATGACCAGTTTTTGATCACTTGCTTTTTTACTACCGCTCCAAATTGATTGTTCTTTGTTCTCTCTTTCAATCTTTTCTCTCATCTATTTTTCTGCCTGTCTGCCCCTGCATCTTTCAGTCTATTTCTCTTGTTTTCTTTCTCTTTCTTTTCACCATATTCTTTCTCTCTCTTCTCTCTCTTCTCTCTCTTCTCTCCCTTCTCTTTCGCTCTTTTGCATTTCATTTTCTCTCAATTCTAGGTGCCTCTCTATTTTCACTCTGCTTTCCTATATCTCCTCAGTCGCCAATAGTCTTAGCTCTCCCTCCAGTATGAAAAAAAGAAGAAAGAAAACAAAAACTTGCATTTCCCTTGCTGGGCAGACCATGTATGCATTATGCACTTGTTTTTATTGTGCCATCGGTAATCACCATTTAAAAATGTGTAATTATGACTACTGTCCTTGCTCTCTTCTTGGTATAGAAGCATAAATAGAAAGACCATTGTAATGACGAATCCTTTGGATTGATATTTTGCATGTATTACTGGAGAGTTCCTGTATTATCATTATTTCACGAGTCAAGGTTTTCTGCAGCCAGGAAGCATTTATTTTCATTCTCTTTCAAATTTATAAAACTGTTTTCAATTCCATCTGATAAAAAAAGAAAGATTTTTTTTTGGATAACATACTAGTGCCGCTCTGTAGAAAATGGGGGGGGGGGGGGGGGGCACAGGATAAGACCCACTTTTAACCAGTTGAACTCATCTAGGGTTTGTGTACATGTAAATGTAGGCCCATATACATGTAGTCTAGAAATTTGTACACTCTGAGAAAAGAAACTAACTGAAGGCCTACAACTTATAGACAACTACATGTAGATGTTACAGGTCTAAATCCTCTTTCTGCACATTTCATGTTTTGTAGAAGTATGCAGTTTGTCCCATATTCATTTCATTTCATATCGACAAACCCCAGTTCTTCTGTCCCTTTCTCAGTTCCACAAACACCCCCAAACCAAAAAGAGTATGCGCATTTGAGACTACACGCATCCCTCAACTTCAAGGTTGAATCTAAGACATGGGCATTGTGTGAGTCAGTGATGGGCAGAGAAAATATAAAATTCATCCCTTGACTCTGAAGCAATCCCGCTGTCTCCTGCCACGGCTACCAAGATCAATACTTTCTTTGAATTTCTCCCGGGATAGTCCGTTTCCTGTCTGCTGGATGGAATACATCTTGCGTGGAAGAGGAAAAATACTTTATAAACCTTTATACACCATAGACTTGTAGCACAAGATCACAATTGTGTCGTGTCCATAAATTACGCGCTCTGCACATCTTGAAATAGCAAGAAGTTTATTACTAGTACTACATGTGTCATGTGTTGGTTCTTTTTATTTTAAATCTGGATAAGAATTCATAAGAGGTTAGATTTTCAACCCCCACCCCCCCCACCCAAATTGAAGCTACATGAAATGTTTATGTTTATGTTATTGTTAGGGATTGAATTTGATAATATCATATTAATTAACAAACATTACAAACAAGAATGATTACCATCCTTTGTCAATATTTTCAAATCTCCTGTGTACACTTACACCATGTAGTTGAAAACGATTCATTTGTCGGCCTATAACTATATTGGAAGGAGCAAAACAATTCTAAATAGTAGCCGCTGTGTTTCATAATTCATGTGAAATGCAGCTCGGGACTTGGGGAGTTGGGCAATAGCCTAATTGCGCAGACAAGACATGACGGATAAGAGTGATTATTCCATTAAGTACAGGGAAAGGCAACACATCAATCAAAGCGAGGGAACACAAAACCGCCGCCGTCGGCCCTCGCTGTGTTTTTTGAACGAGAAATTTGCTGAAAAGAATGTAGCATGTACAGCAGTAGGCAGTTTCTTCATTATGCAATCTGACTCAAATTTTGCATTTGGCTTTAGGAAACAATAAGGTCTGTCACTTGTACAGGTACCATCGGTATTCCTTTTTATCTTCCTCATTACGTGCTTGCATGGAACCCTTCCAAAGCAAACCAAGATTTACTTTGTGGCGAGGTCACCATATTGAACAAATATTTGTCTCTAACATGCCATAACATCCATGAAATATTACATTTTGCCAGCCATTCTTTCCTGGGCCGTATGGTAAAAAGAGTCGAGACGAAAATCTTCCATTGTTATTGGTGATCATGTGATGAAGACACTATCTTTGGTTGTAGAACAATACAAACCCTGGATCAGTTGTAAACAACGTTGAAGATTGTAAACAACATTGAAGATTGCAAACAACATTGAAGATTGCAGACATACTTCAAGCTGACACTTTGCAAATGTTGCTTGAAATTGATCATGTGATGTGTTACCACTCTTTGAACATTCTCAACTATAACTGAGACCCCGGTTGTTGACTGTTCCCTGCGGAAACTTGGAGGAGTCCTCCTGTCTCTGTGGAAAGTTCAAGGTCAAAAGATTTGACCCCGAGACCTTTCCACCATCTTTCCCATGATCCACCTTGACAGGGAAATAATTCGAACCCAAACATCTCACACATGCATCTCTATGGCAACCATTACGCAAAACTCCACATTTTTCTGTTATAAAACCAGAAAGTTCACGGTTTCCAAGGCGATGCGGAAAACATACAGTGCGAAAAAAACATTCCTGGGAATGTGGGTGTTGCTAGAGCTCAGAATTGTTTAGTTGGGGTTCGTTTAGTTGCAGGAGGCTTGTTTTGACGTAGAAGGAAGGCGTGGGACTGTGGCAGAGTCAGTGTAACCTTTGAGTCGAGGCACTCGGATATCCATGTATTAATTTGAGCAGTGGGGGAAGTAGGAAGCTTTAAATCTTCATTATAACATACATATTCTCAACGAGAAACTTTTTTTATGTGTGTGTTTGTAGAAAAGTCCATGTATGCATCGCGAAACTTGTGAAATTGCAATCTATTTCCATCATGATTGCCGCGATTTTTATATTGGAGATGAAGAAAGTTCACCATAGAACATTCTGTTGTAATCCAAAAGTAGGTTACATGTGTCTTCCATTGCAGTTTATATTTTTTCAGATGGGACTGACATGGAGTTTGCTCTTTGTTGTCAGCATTTCATTAACTCATACACTGCTAATGTCAGCACATCAGAAACGTAAGCCGCGAATAATGACACAGTGCAGTTGTTGACAAAATTTATCATCACTCATGATATTCATATCTTCTGCAATATGAGAAATATGTTTGTTCTGTTTCATGAATATGTTATTTTCTGGACACTTTATCCTTACACATCAAAGCACAGACAGATAGGATTACACGCTGATCTTCATTAAAACTGTTGATGAAAATGATTTGTAACTGCCTGCAATTTAATGCCATTCTTCAGTCGGTATTATATAGGTTAACTGGTTCCTAATGTCTGCTGGCTTGTCATGTTATGACAGATGACAACCATGATTTTTACCAATTCTCAGTAAAACCCTCGGACGAGCTCTCAGCCGCGTTATTCAAGTCTTCCTGTTTTGACACTAAAAAGCCTGTTCACATGTACATAGTTCCAGAGTAAATGCAGTGTGAATGCTCCCTTTACATATGGTTAAAGGGAGATCCATGGATAAACGGAATGGCCAATGTTTGAAATAAATCTGACAAATAATAAGAAAGTAATATGAATGTTGGAAATATGAGATCATAATAAGCGTATGCGAATCTCAGATTGACAGTTTTGTCAGTGGATTGTGATAAAGTCGCGGATAGCTCTCCAGCTTGTTGTGTACAATAATATTAATTTCTGTCTTATCTTTTTCCTTTTAAGTGATTAGATATCGATGGTTACCAGAGATACAGATGAATATTGTGATAAAAGGAGTGTCCACTCTTGACACCGTCGCAAGGAAACATCAGCTTGGATCGTGGTCTTTATCTCGAAAGATATTGCAGTGAGAACAAGACTGGTATCTCTGAGGTGTGGAGAGTGCATTTATCTTGTCTCATTCTCAAGGACCCCGTGTTTTCTCTGGCCATTCGCATCTTCCTGTACGTCCAGCGAGCGCCGCTCATTAGACAGATAGAATCTCGTCTCCCCGCGAAACCAGGCCAGGTGCGTCACCAAGGGTGACTTCATCACTGCTGAGAAAGCATCGCCTTCCTGCCGTTGTCCTGGCAACAAGGTCTGAATGCTGCACTTTGTTTCCTCCGTCCGTCAGTCCGTCCTCCAAGGTGACCTGTCCATGAATTCCTTCTGTTTCCTCTGATGTTTCCCCCGATCCAATGCTGTTTCTCATCACACCTTCTTACAATCCTCGCTGTGCACATTTCTGCCGTTATTCTTTTAATAAGGTAACGTTCATGTGATTGAGATAACCATCTGGCTCTTTACCCATCCATAATGGCCTTCTGAAGGTTAACAGGCTTGTATTTGTATCTGTAATGTCAAACCAAACCTTCTGTACATCCATAATGAGCTTTCATACAAAGATAACTTTCAAAATATAGGATTCTGCTTTTTGTTTCACCTTCTTACATGTAAAATCCAGCATGTCAGAACTGTAACAGTGAGAGTATTTTGGGTATGTGGGTTATGCAGGGAGCTGACTCACTTTCCCTTGGACAATAGCACTTGTGTTTCGTGTTAGAAACAATTAAGATCTCGAGACAGTCGACTAGACGTATGGAAGAGGCACCCCTTCTCATTCCGCCCGGCCCAAACCTCCTCGTCGTCGACCGTCAAGAAATTAAAGGCAATGAGCTTCTCGTGAGTGTCAGTAAGCTAATCGACGTTGACAGTTCCTCTTCTTCCGATCAGGTTTCAGTGACTATGATTCTCCTTGTGTGCAGACTACTGGCTTGGATTAGACGAACGTCCCCACTCTCCCCCACTCTCCCGCCTCCCTGTCCAACAGAATTTGTCTTCTCTGCTGAGATCTTGTGACATCTTTCTCTGCTTCGGTCGTCTGTTCACCATCACCGCAACATGTGTCTCGATACGTCAAGGTGCTGATTATTCTGATCCATATAAACATCCAGATATATTGAGACATTTTTTAATCCAGCAATGACATGGAGCCTGTCATCTATAGGCGACATGCGTACTAAAAAAGATGGAATCGTTCCCCAAATATATTTTTTCAAAATCTCAGCAAAGACCTATTATAAAAGTATTCATTATTAAAATCTCAACCTCTTGTAATTGATGAATACAAAAAAAGTGGAAATCAAACATTCCAAACGGAGAGAACATTAGTTAAAAAAATACCCCCCTCAAAGAAGTATTGTTTTGATTCATTTGTTTTACTTTACTTTTTTGGGCGATGTACTGTAATCTTGGATTGGATTTACTGCACTGCATTGCTGGCAGGGTTTATAGCATAGGAAAATAACAATTATCACTGGATCGAGCTTTGCATGTTTATGCATTTTAATATATATCATACCACTGATTACTACACTGCAGTGCAGTGATAGGAGATTATGCAGGAACCCTCCGGTAAAACATTGAATATTACAGAGTCCTCAAAAGATGAGCGGGAAATAAAAATGGATGATTTTCCTTGGATGATGGATGAGTGGATGATTATATTTCCGAGCATGAGGATGGATTAGGTAATGGTGTGCATGGTTTTGGGCTCAGCCACAACCATGCTAATCCAGGGAGGAGAGAATAACTTCACAGTAGGCCTGTCCTCATCAGACCAAAGTTGCAAATAACCCACTATTTTACCTAGCCTAATATAAAATTAGCTAGCTAATTTGTGTTTTCATCAGACCGCATTTGCAATTAGTGAGCTATTTGGTTGAGAAATCTTGGTCTTGTTTCCCAAATAGCAGGCTAATTTGCGCCCGTCTGAGCTAGTTTGTGATAAGCGTATCGGTCTGGTGAAATGCAATTTCGAGCTTCGGGATAATATCCCGAGTCTGAAAATAGCGAGTTATTTTGCAAATTCGGTCTGATGAGGACAGGCCTACAGTGGTTTTTAATTCCAGGCAGGGATTAGAAGTGAGGGTTGAAAAGGATTAGATGTTGATTGGAATTCATTGAAATGGCTTATCCAGTTGGTTTGTAATCTGTCACGTCGCTCTGCGCTTAATTCGGTGATGGCGTGTTGCGCCGACAATATTACAAATTCAGGTTGTCCTTGTATTTATTTTAGTTAGCATAGTTTTACTGATGAATGAATCTTAGCGAGCAGATCATGCAGCATGAGGATAGGCAAAGATTTTTTTTTTAAATGTTGTTTTAAATGATAATTGCATTACTCTTTGATTTGATTTCTACTGTCCACTCTGGATTAAATTATTAGTTCTGATTACTCTATGAAAAAGTATTTCAGATAAACATATTAATTTCAGCTTTCTGAATATATTAATTCACTTCATTTCATTTGCCCTTTTTTTGGTTCTTCTTTTTCTTTAATCTCTGACTTAGTGATGTACACATTGTACAAGTAAAAGCTCTCTTTTTCTTGTCATGACAAAAGCCCAACATGAAAACCAATCATAAATGTAGTTATTTGTCCGGAAATCTGGTTTGATCTGGTCTCAAAATATTAGAACATGATATAACGACGACGATGTAGAAAATCCCTGAAACTTGACGCCATAGAATCCTGCCCTCCCTGCATGCATTGGCTTTTCAATGATCAGTCATCACACATACATTCAGTACTGGTTTACGTGGGATTATGTTTCTCGCTTCATCACAAATACCCTTGGTTTCATGCTCCACCGGACCGCAAACCGACGCAAACCGATCGTCCTCCCGTCTGCGTGAATGGGAACGTTGAAATTGAAATTGGTTCCGACTAGACACCAGACGCATTACCCACTTTATCAGTATCTCCCCGTTTTTTTCTTCCGCTCTTTTTTCCTCCCCGTTCTGTTTCCATTCATGCCAGTTGTTATGGGTTAGAATCTGTTTGTTGGGAAGAACCAGGAAAGACTTTTCAATTGTGGTTTTTATCAAAGCCTTTTCTCCCTCAAGCGTTACGGTCTGCTTCATAGTGTCTACATTCTTTGAGGGCAGCTGGCTATGGCACCATGCATCATTCCAAATGCATTACAATGAATATTTAACGACATCCCCATAGCCGTACTCCTACTCCAATCGCCTCTCATTAGCTTGATTGAGATTTTACATGTAGCTGGGGACTGACGAGTATGTTACCTACATCACGGTAGTAACCAGATGCAATCAGGTTTTAATGAGGTGATTGCATGGCAAGACTTGAGGAAGAAAAAAAATCATCATGTTGAAAATTTACTCATATTATATATTGTCAAAAAAATATGAAATTCATCAGTTTGAAGTGGGTGGAAAGCTCATCTTTCATAATTTTTTAACAGATTTGTTACGCTGCTGTAGGCTTATCTCGAGCTATGAAAATGTGATATATCACCCTTAATCCTTTTGCATACTTATTTACATATATTTATAAACATCTTATTGGCAAATTGCCAAAAGTCTCTGAAATGCAAATGGGGAAAAACCCGGATTCTCTGGTCATTCACCCCTTTCAGCGCTTTCGTCATGTCCTGCTTCTCGCCAACCCTCTGCATTTTCCACATAACATTAATAAAAATTCATTTTTGTTTGTCCTCGTCTATTTTACCCTGCATTCAGACTATTGGAATTCATCGCGTAGCTATACGATTCATTGATTAAATATGTCCTCGTCTGAACATTGCTTAAAGAAACGTATAAGAAAACGCATGTTTGAGTATCGTTTTGAATGAAATCCAATGAAGAATTATGTTCCAACTTCAGTCTAAACGTTGTATTATGAAGCATATGAGGAAGCTCATGTTCGAGCATCATTTTGAATGAAAACCCGATGAAGAATTATGTTCCCACTTTAGTCTGAACGCTGTATGGAACGATAATCATTTAACTGAGAAGGGCTTATCGTGAGCGTGCGTGCACTGTGAATCAACCTCTTCAAAAATAGCATATCAATATATGACGTTTCTTTACATGATGTTGGTTTCTATTTTATATGATCCTTTTACTATGCAATGGTTCCAGGGAAAAAATACATGAGAGCAGTGAGCAATTAACTCTGGAAAGTTCATAAAGAGCTCTAGTAGATTGAGAGCTGTGGTAAAAAATTAACAAATACTTAAATACCACTTTGAGAATATTGCAATTATACAACACCAAACCTGAAAGAGCTCCTGCAAAACGGAAAAGTATATTTCTAATTTTACACTGGATAATTAATTCTCTATATGATGTTTCTATATACGAGTTTCGTATGAATTTCAACTTATCTGAACATGCTGCTGTTTTTCATCTTTTCAATGTAAATCTCAAGGCCCCCTGCCAGGCTATCTGGTGAGCTGAAAATAATTTTCCATTGAGCCAGAAAGGAAAGGGTCTTTTCAAGGAAATCTTTTCATAGGAAAGATAAAAACGCATCGGTGTAGAAGAGTATTGAAGTGACTGCCTTCAAATGTCTTGACGTCACTGGTTGTTCAACTCTCACCTATTTATCGATGAAATATGATGCAAAGAATATCATTTGGGGCTATGTTTAGTGGAAAACAAGGAAATATGTGCTTGACCATATTCAGTCTGTAACTGTAGAGCTTAGTTATAAATACTTATTGAATATTGTACATGCATTCACGTGGTCGGAACTTCATCCCCCTTGCTCACATTACATAGTATTGATTATCATTTAAGAAGCTACATGCATGTACAAATGTAGGTGTATATCAAAGAATAGCGTAATTATATTAAACATAAAGTACTCATTTTGATCCAATATTATCTCTTTTAAGCCAGAAGGGTGTTAACTGTATTGAAGTATATGAGTCAAAGCCCTTTTGTTCCCAAACAGACAATATACAATCTGAATCATTATTTCTATAGGAAACACTATTCTCAGGCAAATATGTTGATAGTTAATGACTTGCAGAAAACCATTCTAAAAGAAAAAGAAAAAAGAAAAAAATATATAAATACTGATTGCCTTTTTGGACCCCCTTTCGGATGGACTCCTTATACGTAGTGCAAATGGAGGCCGATATGAACTCCTGTTTGGTCCAAAACGGACAATATACGATCTGATTCATTATTTCTAGGAAACACAATTCTCAGGCAAATATGTTGATAGTTAATGACTTGCAGAAATCCATTATAAAAAAAATAAAAATAAATACCCATTGCCTTTTTTGACCCCCTTTCGGACGGACACCTTATACGTATTGTAAATGGGGGCCGGTATGAACTGCCTATTTAATTTGGCTGTGGAAGTTACTGATTCATACAGGCTTTCCCACCCGCAGGGACGCAGTCGTCAATTTACACAGGAGTTCCTACAGGAAAGCCCCCTGGCCAAACCATCACACGCAACAGCCCCGGCCAGTCGGTCGGTCCACAGTCCTTTGGGCTCTACAGCTAGTAGTCTGCATCCCATACTCGAACGCAACAGGCTTTGGACGAATGAAAAAGAAAGTCAATGCTGATGGTAGTTCACTGATTGAAAATTAGGTTTTTTAAACTCATTTAAATCGCTGAAAATAATAATGATGATAATAATAATGATTCAAATTAAATTATGGAAAAATCTAAAAATATCTAAACTGAAAAGTAGGTCATTTAAGATAAAAGCATTTAACCTACATGTATCTGTTCAATCAGTTGATAATTTATATAGAAGTACAGTACATACTGTATAATCTACTAAGCATATTTTCTCCATACTCCATAGCATTTTTTTTCTTCTTTTAATTCACGAAGCTGTTTTGATAAAATTAAGAGACATCACCTGTACATGATCATGATATACTAAAGCGTACATTTAACTCTACAAAAATATTATGAAAATGTTTTCTTCGTCATCCTCAATACACAAACTGTCATAAAAGGATTACATGTACAGGCATATTCTTGTACATGTACAAAAGGAGGAGGGCAGAAATCAATATATCAACTAATTTACATTCAGTCACGAAATCAAACTCTCTTGCCATCTCTCTCAACCCCTCCTTGCCAAATATGGGCAGACGAAGGGGGTAGGTGGTTAGAGGCTGCCGGCCGCTACCATGGTGTTGTCATGGTGATGTTTATTAGGGCTTCCTGCTATAAATATTTTTGTGTTTGTTTTTATTTGACCCTCTGCCTTGGTTTTGCATGCTAGAAGACCTGTTGGGTGCTGGCTGTGTATATATACGAGTTGGCAGTGGCAATGCCATGCTGTTATTAGAATGTAGGATTTGCATGTTTTGGTTGGGTATTATTTGAGACTACGGAACCTCCTTCATTTCTTGATAGATTCACTTGTTTTGACGCATTTAAGCTATGTTCTCATGTGCTATTGCCTTTGTAACAGTTTTACAGTTCAACATAAACACGTAAATGTCAGCAATGACGGACTGTTGTCATTTGGATGGATTTAAATGCATTTGTTATGTTCTGTTTTCCCATCGTAAGAGATTATCTTGACGTCATTGATCATGAATCGCTGTCAAATTGGCAACTCGCGTGATAAAGTGTCATGGCTTATGAAACAATCTTTTATAATGCATGCTAGGCTGGATGATGCAATATCTCATCTAGTCCCTTTCAACAAATATGGCACATTGTACATTTGACATTCTAGAGAGCTTATCCAATATCCAATATCAGGTCCATATGCTTGCACCGTCTAAACAGAGTCGTAATAATAGCATTTACTGTTTAATCCAAGCCCCCTTGTGAATATGTTACAGAAGTTTGTTGTGCCAGTTCTGCAGAGGGGAACATTGTTTTGTCGTTTGATGGACAGAAAGAACCGACTAAATCTGATGCATCTCTCTCGTTTTAACAGCTGTATTTTATTGTCCAATTAGCGTTCCAGACGGCGAGACAAAAGACGAAGAAGAATAGAGTGAAATCTGATAATAGGACACAACCAAAAGACAACATCAATGTCTGGGAGCTGTTTCCCTCAGGTTCCTCTCCATTAACAAAAAAATCATTCAAGAAAGCATTTCTGCAAAGGGAATGTAGGGATAAAGAAATAAAAGCGGCTCTCGTTTTTTCCCCTTCATGCGGAGGGCGCAGTCCCGCGAGGCCGCTGCCTCGTCTAGGCAGGAATCACATAGTCTGCTCCCATTTGCGTTAATTTCATTTTAATCAAGACACCCTCGGTAGACATTCAATATCTGTTGTTTATCAACATGTCGGTTGCCACGACGACCCTCCATCCCTTCTCCAACGGAAGGAGGAAAATGCATAATTTCCGAAGTTTCGGGACATCAAGCTAAGAAAGAAGAGAGAGGGGAGAGAGAGAGAGTAGGAGATGTGTCTATTTATTGATTTTCTTTGTCCACATATCGTGCGAGAAGCGTGGAGACTAGGAAATTAATGCAGCGTTGGTTGTTGGGTTCTGCGGATGATAATATATGACCTGCATCAAACATATAATTTGACAGCCTGCTTGCTGTTCATCTCCCACGGAATGATGATGAGCTACTGTTTGATGACACAACATCCCTGCCATTTTTACATCGTGGTTCATTCATTGCAAGACTTTCTTGAACATGAATTTCTGTTTGGAGCCAGAAGGGCATTGATTGATTCATTGATTAACTAAATAATAAAATAATAAATAAAAAAATGATTGATTAATATTCTTTGACACAGAGTTGACGACCTTCTGGCTCTGACCGGACAATTTAATTGGCTTTGTTTTGTCCAAAACTGATAATTTATCTTTGTGGTACTTGTCCTCACAAGCTGGGTATAAAAATTAAGGTACTTGCGAAAAAAACATACATCCACGAATGTTTTTTATTTACTGGTCAGCCACATCATGAAAAGCCAATTAATCGCAATACTTGAAAACATATGGAGCAACTTCACCTTAATTATCATGTAACTTCTCTGCTGGCAATTTTTCTTTCATTTCTTTCTTTTTTGATCAATTATTGATTGCTTATCATGTAATTTCTCTGCCGGTATTTTTCTTTCATTTTTTTTTTAAACCTCAGAAATTTCCTTCATTTCTTTCTTTTTTGATCAAATTATTTCACTTTTCAACAAAATAATACAATACTTCGGCACCAGAAGTAAACACTATTAGCTCAGGAGATAGGAAATGAAATATACATGTATCATGAACAGATGCTACAATCAAATTTGCAGGTAGATGTCGCTTCTTAATTAGCGCTTGGGCTGCACTGAATCTGTTCAAAGCCTGGAGGAAATATCAAATGTACCAATTAGGCAAGGTGCGCAAAATAGACCTCTAAAAACAGAAACATGTGTCTGCTGCTAGTGGGGGGAGGGGGGGGGGGGGGTGTTTGGGGGAGGTGGGTAAAATGAGATAAAACTGATAGATAAAATACATTAATGCAGATTATAAATTGCTACAGGGGACTACATTTCTTCTGTCTACCTCAACATTGAGGTTATTATGAAAGAAGTGGAATGGCAATGGCTACAACCTATTACAAAATTCAGTGAGCATGAATACACTCTATGAATATTTCATGACATTTTACCTACAACAGTTTTCTCATGGATATTATTGGGACGCCTTGTAAATATTTCGGTTGCCAGAGTAGTAGGCCTATCAAACAATTGCTGTAGAAGGCTTAGAAGCTTGAGAATACAGCAAGCTTGACACTGTGTCTGAAGAACTACTTCAATATTTCTCGCCAAATAAAACCTCAAAGATATAGTAATAAGGATGTGGCAATCTTCTATGTATCTTATACTGGGAGCCAGAAGGGCCTTAACTTTTGATAACTACACCCTCGAATGTCCTTCTACCTTTGAAAGGATGGTATAGCCTGTAATGTTATTAGATCGATGTGACACTACGGATGAGCAGTTATTAATTAGTCCTTGCGGTGCTAATCTCGTATCGATGCTCAGACAATGAGCTGGGATAGTGGACGGGGATAAGGTGTTGACAAGCCATTAATTACCTGAAGAAGGTTTGGGGATGAGATTCATTAAATGTTGAGGAACTAAATGTGAAACGGGGATAGGTGTATACGTCTGTTCCTGGCACATGTTTTGCTTCCTATGAATATTTCCTTCCTTAATTACAAGTTTTGTTTGACTTTATAACTCGATCTGTGCCGTCATTGGCCAGATATTAAGTGTAGTTTATTGCCTGTCAGTTGGAAGAAGGAAGTTATGTTTTATCATCTCAATAAGTAAATAAATCTGTTTACATGTATCAGGGGTTATTGACTTGGAGGGCATATTGTGCGGTGAGAACTAGAAAGGTGTTAACTATAAGTTACAGTATAATTATAATGCCCTTCTGGCTCTCAGCCGAAGATATCTAAATACGGTGAAACCTGTATATAAAGACCGCTCAAGGGAAACATGAAAAGTGGTCTTTATTGGCAGGTGGTCTTTATGTACAGGTTCCTTTTAATAGCTAGTACAGGTTTCAGTGAGAAACCATATTCAAGGCAAATGAAAAATGTGGCCTTTAGAGACAGATGGTCTTTCTATACAGGTGGTCGCTATATTAAAAGCAGGTTTGACTGTATTATCTGCTATAGGTTACTGAAAGAATTGTGAAATGGTGAATTAGTGGGAATATCATCTGTTTAGAGCTAGAAGGGCATTTAATCTGTATGAAATGACACAAGTTAATGGCCTTATGGCTCCATAGATGATATAACAGACGATGTAGCAGACAAACTCCCCAGCCTAATGGAATTTAATGAAGTCTAATGCAATTTATGATTTCAAATTTTCAATTTTAGGCTCACTTAGTGATTTAACATGTAGGATGCAGGAATCTACAGCATGTGGGCTCTTGGGATAATCGAGTTATGACGGGTAGCGCACAGCAGCAGATTCTTATTAAACCGTATGTAATGTTAAGGAGCGATTTTAGGAGAGTGGAGATAGACGGTGAGGGAAACAGAGAGAGATAGAGAGAAGAGGAGGAAGAATGGGAGGGAGAGAGAGAGAGAGCATGCACATTTAAACACGAGTGAGAAAGTGTGAAAGGGAGAGATAAAAAGCCTTTAAGTTCACCGAAGATGGGCCATTTAATGATAAATTAAATAGGCTTGCATCAAAGGCATCACTAGAAAAGGAATAGATATAACGAAAGTGAGAGAATGCATCGGAGAAAGTAGATTGAGGAAGAATTCACAAGGTTCTGAAGTGGTTTGTCAAAACAAAAGACAAAACAACACAAAATTATTGAAGAAGGTCAACAAATCTAAGACATGGAACCTGGAAGACACAAATTCAGGTGTGAAAAACAACCCTTACTTTCTTGTATTGTGCCCTTGCAGGAGTAGAGTCTGCATAACACAATGATTACTGCTTCTGATCAAATTTCCCCCTCCAATACTCCTTGATAATTGACTAATATGTTTTCTCTTTCTTTTCCTTTTTCTTCCTTTTATCTTGTCACCTTGATGATGTTGTCTTCCGGCCTCGTCTCCAATTCGCCTCATCCCTCCTGGTTGTCAATCATTCATTTTCTTCACCCTCACAGGTAAGTGAAAAATGTTAACCCCTATGTACAGATGGAATGATCCAAGTGTGCTTGTGTCCATGAATGATGTATGAATGAGAGTGGAGGTTGCTGGGGAAGGTTTAACTTCATTCGAAGGGTGTGGGTAGGTGAATTTAATGGGGTTACTGAAAAATTTATGATAAAGCAAAAAGAAGATTCATCAAATTAATACTACTAGAAACAAAAATTGAAGAAAGAGAAATCATCTAGATAAAGCCAGAATGATGTTAACTCTGTTTGAAAGTTTATGAGACAACGCCCAACTGACTCCAAAGTCCAAACACACAAAATGTCCTGCAGTTTCAGCTTTATGAATATCTGCAAATGAAACAAACTTGACTAATTCAAATCGAGAGGATTTTGCTGCTCCTTATGGAATCTTCCAAAGGAAGGAAATGCAAAGACAACGGAATAACAATTGGCGATCTGGCAGACAATCTTCTCCTTTATTGCAAAATCTTCATAACTTGTCGGATTGTCACTTACAGGACATGCCCCTGAAGAAAATAGTACATAATACATGTAGACGGTTCTAGAATGTTCAGTTTCAGGGGAAAGGGGAGGGGGTGGAGGGGTGGGGGGGGGGGGGGGGTGGATTCATTGTGGCATTCATGTTACTTGCATGCAGCAATTGACTGTCACATTGATGGATAGGCTGCTCTTAGAGGAGATCTGTGAGAATTAGAAAATATGAATAAATCTCTCTGGAGGCGTTTGGCTGCATCTGGCATTTGTTTGTTTTTCTGCCGTACTTTTGCGACAGAGAGAAATTACTGGCGAAAATTGATGGATAGCAAGTGAAAATTTGCTGGATATAACTGATGAATGGGACAAATATTCTCAGTATAAACTTCTATAGCTTTATGCAGATGCAGAACATGTTGGATAGTGATTAGTGGATAGAAATTATGTGACTGATCAGTTTTGTAGAAGGTAATGATGTCTGGGGTTAAAATATGAAATAAGGGTCTTGAAACACTTTCTTGAAGAAGAGAAAATTATTATATCATAATCACATAGCAATGAGTTGAAATACATCCCCATTTGGAATTTCATACAGCTGCGATTCCCGCCGTTTGTGGGATATTTAATTTCTTCGACGTCGTCGTAGAGTGGTCCAAAAGCGTGTGACTCATAAGATCTTCTTATGAAACGGCACCATCTAGCAAGTACAATCTTGCTACATAATGTGATATTGCATAGAAGAACCCGCAGGCTATCGATATATGGAAGGGGCTACGTTCAGGGATGCAAAGCTTTTCCAGCCAAGGAATGCAGGATGAAAAGAATTTAGAATGTAATGATTTGATGGGTGTATAAAGATTATATTTACGACTCTAGTAGCGAACATAAATTGGATATTTGTACTTCACAACACAATCTAAATAAAAAAATAGAAATGTATATGCAGATAGCATATTGGAGCTTTTGATTCATAGAAATGGTTAGCACTCTATATAGAATATCATTATTTAGATACTGAAAACTGAAAATTGAATTGGGTTACCGGTATATGAATTTTGATTACTACCTGTCCTCCCCCCCCCCTCATCAAATTGATCTAGTAGTAAGTTGTGAATGCATAATACATGTGTTTTTATTGTGGTAGTTGGGGGGGGGGGGGGGGGGGGGGAGGTCCCTGATATAGAATTGAAAGCCTGCTATTCTATATTTAGAGTGGAGTCTTTGCAATGAAAACACATATATTTGTTAAAAAATTAATGAACTGACCATTTTATCACTCCTGTCTTATTTGTCTAACCCACTTTGAGCCATATTAATATACCGATAGTCCAATTTCCCATTATTTTGAGCAGACAATTACAAACTGTACGTATATTGATTAATAACAAGCGCAAAAGAGAGAGATAGAGAGAGAGGGAGAAAATGAGAAATTTGTCGGCAGATGAAATGAAAGCCGGACAATATGTAATTATCAAGTCTCTTTTAGTGTAACCCAGTTTTGTCAGACATTTTGAGGTAATTATCATGCACATCCTTTGAATCGCCCGATGATTCTGCTCCAGTTCCCTTATGAACGACCTTTGACCTGACTGTTTACAGTCTAAGTATGAAAGGTCTCGTTAGGAACAACACAGTGGCTTGATATATCGGAAACATCAGAAGGATTTGTATGATGTAAAAATTAATACACTCAGTGCACTAATGAGAAGTGACTTGAATCATTTAGTCGATGAAGTGTTATGAAGAAATTACTTATATTATTTTTAAAAAATGGGTGGATAAGGGATTTCCAGACCAGTTTTGGGGCATTTTTTCAGATTAGGTGTCAGAGAATTCCATCTACATTTCAAGTAGCTCAGACTATTCACTTTGAGAAGTGTGAGGATGAAATGGAAGGATAGAGGCCTTTGAGTTTGAGAGGGACAGAAAGAGAGGGAGAGAATGAAATAGAACAAAGGATTAGTATAAAGAGGGATTTGAAGCAGGGTCTTCATAACAGTGAATGTCGGTGGAGGAATAATGGACAAGAAGTGTGAATTTGAGCATCGGTGTAATACAGGGAGGCTATGACAGTGGATATAAGTAGTGTGAATTCATTGAAAAGGAGCGAGTCAGAGTAAGGTCACTTTGCTGAATGAAAGAAAGAAGAAAGAAAGAAGGAAATTGCAAGAAAGAGTAGGAAAATCTTGCTTGCTTCATTTGTTCTTTCATCACTCTTTCATCCTTTCTTTTGAATCAAGCTCTTTTGATGAAGATAAATTTATAACCAAGTGAGGCACAGACATGACAGGAGCAAAGGGGATAAGGACAGACATTAATTGTCATTGAGGAGAGAGAGAGAGAGAGAGGGGGGGGGGGTGGGTGGAGAGGGAGAGAAAGGGAAGGGGTGGTTGACCGCATAGGGAAAATGTAATCCCATTCCACATCACAAAAGAACGTGCTTCCCTTGTCTGCGCACTTTCCCCTCTTTCAGGCTCGCCGACACGCGATGCTTTATGAAAAGGCGTTATGCAAATGGAGGAAAGGGTGGGATAGGGAGGGCTAAAGGCTGGTTGACAAGAAATTGTGAAAGAAAGGAGCGGTTGGGATGGAAATGGAGTTCAGGGATAAAATGATGTAAGATATAACGGAAGTTGAATAGTGATTCAGGAATGGTTTCGGAGGATGGGTTCGGTTGGGGTGAATTAAGCTGGCAAACTGATTTTTGGTTAAGGCCTAATATGCAGTTATAGGAATTTTTTCCATCTAATTGAGATTGGAAACTTGAGGTTATGAGTGTTGACGAAAGAGAGAGAGATGGGGGAGGGGGGGGGGGGGGGGAGAAAAGGAGGAGAGAGTGATAAATAAAGAGTAGAGAGGGGAAGGGAGGGAGCAAAGATTGGAGGGATGGAGGTAAAAAGGTGAGGGAGGTAGATAAAGTGAGGGTGAGAGATAGCAACAACGAGAGAGGGTTCAATGGAAAATGTGAGTGGATCTAAGAAACAAAAAGAGCAGGAATGGTCGATGAACCACAACGATGGAATGCGATGCCATAGAGAAAGCAGTACTTTGAAAAGCTTCAAAAGCTACAATGTGATTGCTGTATGGAGTCTGCAGACAAATTGAATGAAACATGTAATAAATGTATAATAAGCAAATGGGAAATCAACGGCATTACACGCATGAAGTGGAGGAAAGCCGCCGCCAGGCGATAGCAATCGAAGGCTACATGAAGATTTATCAACTCCAAAATGGATTTCTCTAACCGGGCCATTTTGCAAAGTGAAACACCAGACCAATAAAACATAGAGACGGAAACAGACAAGGGAAATAGACAGAGATATTACGATCAGGAAGAGCATACAGCGTAATATGCAAATCCAATCAGTCAAAATGCCAATATCCGCATGACATGTACTGGTCAGGCTGAAGCGCCCCTCTGTTTTGGCCTCATTTTCTCTCCCTCTCTGTCCAGCTCTGTTCCTCTCTCCTTCTCGTGTCGCTTCTACTCTCTCTCGCTCGTATATGCATTCTAATCTGGAGCGGCCATGAGTAACCCAGTTTTTCGTCCTCTCCCCGCTGTCTTTCTTCCTAAACCTCTTGTCTGGGGTCTGACGTATCTAGGTCAGTTATTTTTTTTCCTTCCCTTTTTTTTCTTCTTTCTGGTTGGGCTGTGTCTATCTGTCTCTCTCCATCGTCGCCTTCTCGCCGTATCCGTGTGTGTATGTGTGTAGTACTCGTGTTATGGTTGGGTATTAGCGCGGCAGCACCTGGCGTGCACCCCTTGCCTAGATCTGCAACAAACTGGGAGATGGAATATGCGTGGCAAAAATAGCATGCCAGCTTCCTACTTTTACGTTTCTTTCTCACTAGTGTGTGTGTCAATGTAACTACTCGTACGCATGACAGTAATTGATGAACAGGGGAAAAAATTATTAATTGAGAAAGAGTTTCGTAAAGAATCCTCATAACTACAGTATTGACCATTTTTATGAAACAATTACTGAAAGAAGTCCCGCTAACCCTTTTGCCTACATGTAGAATGTATGTAGGCTCTACTTATTCCTTGGATCATTCCTTTTTACAATCCCTAACCTGTGTAAAAAAAACTTGATAGCTTGCTGAAAGGGTCCAATCCGACGAAAATTAGTCAAAGAAGTATTTTTAGCTTGCCCTCTCGAGAACCGTCTAGGGGGAAGGGGGGATTCTGTTTCAGTTTCCACTTTTTCGATGCACGGGGTCAAATATTGTCAGACGTGAGACACTGGTAATTAGCAATATGAAGAACTTCCTGTGGATTTGTGTGTGTTAACTTGCCATATATGATCGGTTATATATATATATATATATATATATACATGCATGGTATCATAGACGATGTCATGAAAGAAAGGATAGATGGGAAGAGACAGAGAAAGGAAACTCAATGAATCAACATTTTGAGTGACATAGAGAGTCATTAAGAAGGTGCAAGGTTCATATCAATCAGGGAGCAGAATTGAAAAGTTGAAGGCTGTCTTTCTTCTTCAAATTGTATCACTTCGACACAAAATATGAAAACATGTCATGTATTGTAAGTTTTAAAAATGTTATTTAGTAGAAAGTATGGTCATTCAAATACTTTAAAACATACTATTGTCTGCCCTTACTGTAGCCAGAAAGGCATAAAGTCCTATAATTTTACACTTCTTGAGCACAGAGTTAAAGCTTTTCTGGCACTCAACAAATTAGATATCTTGTAATGCTGGGAGAAATTTCAATTATTTTAAGATTTCAAGATTTTTTCTGACTTGTTTTTCAATACAGATCGATCAATTGATCTTATTTACTGGGTGTAAGCCACAAATATGTTTAAATAAAATTAGATATCTTGTTGAGAAATGTAGGGAATTGTTTTAAGCGTACAATTTTGTCTTATTTTGTATTAAAGACGAGTTTGCATAAGTTTGAAATTGAATACTGCACGTAAGTGAATGGCTCCCCAAAGGCCGGTACGCACCTCTCCTTTCTTGGCAATTTGTCTTGGAAGGTTTGCGTGCTGGGACCAAGGAAACGTCTAATTCTGGAGTTCCTTAGTCTCTAGATTACAGGCACTAATCTCCCCGTCATCTCAAGAGGGAGGTATTGACGGGATGCGCAGATTGGCAGGTCGGTGACGTTAGTTAACGTGAGCCAACAGCCATTTTTCCCTTTTTAAGACGCTGTTGCCTTAAGTATGACATGAATGATGTCTGCTCCTCATTCATGTTTGTTTGTTTGGGTTTTTGTTGTTGTTGTAGATTCAAGAGTTGGGATCCAAGGAGACCCTGAGCTACGATTACCTGACCTGACGTACAAAAAAAGACCCTTTCTAACAGTTTATTGACCAATAGACCTATATCATCTGTTGAGCGTCGGAATGGTTTTACCTCTATATATGCTAACATTCTTCTGTCTCTTGGCAGACAAAAAACATACAAGTGTCTAGGAAGATTCAATTGATAGCCCTCTTTTAGTGGCTATTTATTTTTTAGTCACCAATTTATATAATTTGATTATTTCTTTCACCTGAGGGACTGCTTAGAAAACCATTATGCTTCTGAATTACCATTAAATGCACCTACTGCTTTAAGTCTTGTCCTAGGGACTTAGTACTATATGATCAATGCCTTACTAAAGGGAGAAACACTAAAGGGCTCTAGTGCAGTTTATCAGGTTTTGATCTTGGACCTCATGGTTAAGACACACTGCTGTTACAGCACTCAGTTATCACATCTCCTAGATACGTTAAGATTTGATAGGTCTCCGAAGATTAGTTGATTGTCAACCGTACCAACACACATCGAAATCGAGTGTCCCCGACACCACATCTAAATTTGGCTGAAATATAAAGATCAATCTTATAGATGAGTCAGGGGGGAGAGGGGAAACCCTTTAAGCCTACCAAAGCACACCTGTGCCTTATGATAAGCTTGTCGGGGAGCTAATCGACTAGTGGATCACCCGTGAACGCTCGGATGCCAACGAGGGCTCGATTCCTGTGACGTGATAGGATGTATTAATGCAGGCGCTCTCCAAAGTTTGTTTCGCACCAGGATCCGATGATTTCTTAGCTTGGTAAGGTCGCGAGTTCAGCTACGAAATATTAGCCGGAGTGTACTTAGCAAGGCTCTTTGTGGCTCTACTTTTTTTTTAATGATGGAAAGTGCAGGTTGAATACTTTGTTCCAAAAAATGTAAAGAAAGTGCACCGTGGCCCTCTGCGTGCCTGACATTGTCAAATGTTTGAGAGCATAAAGTGCCTTCTTACTAGCCAAAAATACCCCCCCAAATTTACTCAGTCATATTTCTGAGCAAGTGTATAATCAGTATATAATTATTTTCTCTAGCAAACCCTCTGACATGACAGATGAATACAGGCAAAGCTCACCTCTCTGTGACATACACGTACATGTAAGACTATGGTTATTACTGGGGCATGCATGTCTCACCATCCCTCAGCAACATTAGCAAATTCATCATTATCTAATATTCGAGAATTATGCAGCCAGATAAACAAGAGTGGGAGGGAGGGAAGGAAGGAGGGAGGGTGGGAAAGGAGAGTAAATGCCAGATGTAGAGGTACAGACAGAGAGAGAAAGAGAAGAGCATAGCACAGCTCCCTCATCTAATCAATTTTTTCTGTGGTCGTTTTTAATGGGGGCTCCTTTTCATCTCCTGCCGCTGCTCTCTGGCACGCTTCCTTTCCTAATAAAGCGCTCTTCTCTGCGCTTGATTACCCCTCTGCAGTGGCCTCCTACCCAACGTAATATATCACTCATATTTCCCAGTCTATTATGATTCCTCTTCTCTTTATTTTTGTCCCGATGCTCCGATGCTGCGGTTGTGAAGGAACGTGTGTTGTGGTCGAGGGTGCACTGGCCTAGGTCGATGAGTTACCTTCCTCTACCCTCCCGTACCTTTCATATTTTATAATCATTCTTTTTCGGCATCCTTCCCATCTCTCTCTCTCCACTCTTTTGTTTCCTCCAGTCTTTCCGTCTTTTGCTCCATCTCTTTGCATCCCTCTCCCACCCTTCCGCTCTCCTCTCTCTTGCTCTTTTCCCCTTCTTATCCTATCTCATCCTATCTCATCCTATTTCTCCTTCCCTCCCTCTCTCTCCCTCTCTACCTCCCTCTCTCTTGCTCTTCCCCCTTCTCATCCTATCTCTCTCCTTACCTCCCTCCCTCTCTCTCACTCCCCTCTCTCCCTCTCTCTCCACTCTCCTTCTCTCTCTTTCTCTCTCACTCCCCTCTCCCTCTCTCTCTCTCCATCCCTCTCTCCATCCCTCTCCCTCTCTCTCTCCATCCCTCTCTCCATCCCTCTCCCTCTCTCCATCCCTCTCCCTCTCTCTCTCTCCATCCCTCTCCCTCTCTCTCTCTCCATCCCTCTCTCCATCCCTCTCCCTCTCTCTCTCCATCTCTCTCTCCATCCCTCTCTTTCATCTTGTCCTTACGACTGATGCGGTTGATGAAGCTTTGCTGGCGCGAGACGCATTATCCTCATGCGGGTTCCATCGGGGATCATTTCGAGTGGCCTGTCTCGCCGGTTGTCGCGACGATCAAAATAGCTCTCGGTGTCTGTTCATCTGACAGGGATAGACAGATGAGGAAAGAGAGAGATGGAGATGGGGGAAGAGAAAGAGATAGAGAAGAGATAGGGAGAGAGGAGAGAGATGGATATGGGGGAAGAGAAAGAGATAGGGAGAGAGGGAAGAGGAGAGAGATGGAGATGGGGGAAGAAAAAGAGCTAGGGAGAGAGGGAAGAGGAGAAGGAGATGGGAGAGGAGAAGGATATGGGAGAGAATAGCAGGAAAAGAATGGGAGAGAGAGTGAGAGAGTCTGTCATCGGATAGCAACAGAGCGATGAGGGTGAGAGAGATGGAGATATATAAAATATAATACTGGGTGTGGTCTGCTAAATTTAATGATTGCTTGCATGATTTCATTTTTTGAGCCCTTACAAAATGAGGAATAATCTTCATTTGGCACTCAAAATAAAAGAGGGAGTAGTCCCATTACACTGCCAAGTCCAATAGTCCATACATATTTAACTCTTTCTTTTTTAAATTCCTCTTAAAATGCTAATTGGATTCCCAAAGTTTTTTTGTGTGACTATTTTGTACTGTAGAAAGAAGAATTCCGGAAATCTGTACCCTAATACATGACAGATAGGGCGTAAGAGATACAAAAAAAAAAAAAAATAATAGAAATGTGTTTGTGTAGGTGTGCTCTGTAGGTGTGGCTTATGATGAAACATGAAATATTTAGTAAGAGGAGATGGTTAAGTAGTATTAACCGGTATCAGCACCAATGATACTCACACTACATGCCGCAGTAGGTTTATAGTTTTGAGTTCACAGTTGTGCCAACAGAAATGAATTAAATTGTACATCCACGACTTCTTATCCTCTGGAGTTGAGTTCTGGTCGTGTGATCGGAATGCGAAAGAAACTGTCTAGAAGTGCTTGGAAAGGTTGATTACGTAGTATATAAGAATTGATGTATATTGTTTATTTTTGAAATCATCAAAATTATTAGAATCTGACTCGGTCTTGTTGAAATTGCCATGCACTGCACACCGAATTGGGTTTACAGGACTACGTAAACGTTTTTGTTGAATTTCTTTCTACTTCTCATCATATTTCAATTTTGAGGGCATTTGAAGAACAACAAAGAACTGTGCCTTTTTTGTTAAATTTGTGAATAATTTGTGAATAATGTACCCTGAAGGTAGGGTCATTAGCCATTCTGACCCTAGACTTGCTTTGTGAATGCGAGGTGAAAATGACTGGAGGCTTGGGTGGCCTGTGCACTAAAGATGGAATCCTCTTGAGTCTGTGTATACAACAAACATGTACCTGTCTTATCCTCGCCTTTGTCTGGGTCTAGCACCTCATTCTGTCCTTCCTATTGTCTGAGGGAGAAAGATGATCTCACAGAGGGGGCTGAGACCTACTCTCCTGTGAAGTCTAGGCTTTTGTCTGAAGACTGGAATTCCTCCCTCCCTGTGATGTAACACCCCCCCCCTGTATCAATAGCAAAGCCAACATTATCTGACTGGGATGGGGATAAGACTGTCCTTAGAGTTGAAATCGCTAGTCTGACGTGAAGACATACATGTACAGTATCAACACGCAGGCCTACATGTCGTTCTGACTGTATTTGTCGTCTGGTTTCGTAGAAGGGCTAGAGAGCTTGTCAAGATTGGGCTGATGAATAGGAATAAAAAATAACAATTGATGTGTATCGCTGCTATCTGCAGTGATGCCCTGATATCTTGAGTAATGCCATTGAAAAAGCGAATGAACATCTTATTTAGAGCACTGCTAGTTTTTTTTTATGAACATGAAAAAACGTAAGCCTATGGTACATGTAGAAAGAGCATGGCAAGAGTTTTAGACTTAGAGCCTACACACATCACAATTTCAAGAAGGACGAGCCTCATTCCAAATGTTTAAAATACGTTTGTACAGATGGCCATTACAGTTGTGTACATACAAGACAATCTAGACCCCTTGAGAATGAGGAAAAAAGGTGAGTCTGGAATCCTTAGACTACTTGGAACAATAGTGATGTCTTCTGTCTGTCCTTGTATACCATTCCCACCTTCTTTCTTTTGTTCCGGAGTTGATAATAAACCCCAAACCCTGGCCCCTCAAACTACAATCAATATACACGAAAAGCTCATTCAGTCTGGTCCCTCATGTAGTGGATGTCACCATTGACTGGTTTTAATCCGCCACTCAAAAGGAGGGGAGGTTTTATTTTGGTTGACTGGAAAGGAAAATAGTGAAGTACTAGTAGTTACAGATTATTACAATACTCGCCAAAAAAAGAAAGAATGAATTTTCACTCTATTTTCACTTTCTTGGGAGTGACATCAGTGATCACTTGTTTAGGAGTGAATATTGATTGATTTTAGAGTGCTCTCTAAGAAGAAAAGAGTTAATGTTCACTCTATTTTCACTACATTTTCACTCTCCAGAGGAATGATGTCCGTGATCACTCAATTTTATTTAGAGAGTAGGGAAATGTGAAATGAAGCAAAGTTGAACCTGTCTCAGTGGCCAACTCTCTAATAAAGGCCACCTGTCTATAATGGTCACCCATATCGACTCCTTCTAAGAAGGTAAGGCCAAATAAAAAAAAAAAACATGTTTAGCGTCCTGTTTTTTCGAAAAATAGGAAGGAGGGGGCCCTTTTTATTTTTTATTTCAAAATGGCCGCTCGGTACATTTTCCCTGACAGTCGGGGCTATTTTTTTTCAAGATGGCCGCCGACAATTTTTTTTTTTTAAAATCAGAAATAGAGCCATTTTAGCAGTGTTTTTCATGTTTTTTTCTTTCAAAAAAAAAAAAAAAAAAAAAAAAAAAATTAAAAAATTTCAAAAATAAAAAATAAAAAGAAATAGGAGGCGGCCCCCCAAAAGGAAGCGGGCGGGGACGCTAAACATGTATATTTTTTTAAATGGCCTAATGTGCATTGTCGGACCTGTCTAGAAAGGTCGCAACCTTTGCCCTTGTTCATTTAGCAGTTTGTCCATGTCTGCCTTCAGGGTGAAGCCCATTCATGTGTGTTTTGGCTGGCAGTCTCTGTTTGCTGATAAGTGGCTGTACCGAGGTGAGGACACACCTCTCTTTTTTTGTTATAATCTCTTTGCATTGTAGAGCTTCATGGCTAAGGTTGATTACATAATAACCCTTTCACAACAAAAATATAAGATCTTGAAAGGTGGTAGGTGTGTATGAGACTCTTCACATTGGGAGTAGAACTTTGCTGTCTTGTGAATAGGTCCTCACTTTCAGGCTTGCATTTGAAAGAAAATATAACTGTGGCAGAAAGCCTTCTGCCCCTTTTCCAATGGTTGTAAACATAAAGAACATTCTACAAAAATATTCAACATACAAAATATTACACCCTCTATGTTATCTTGAATTGATTCATAACCAAATCTCCCATCGACACAACGATTTGAGTATTGGAAAGAAAATAAAGAAGAGGAAACAAAGGAGAAAAAGAAGAAGTAAAGAAAGATAGTTGTGCAGTGCTCTACTACCACCACCATTACCATCTACCACTACAACACTACCACTGCAACACTACTACGGCAACACTACTACGGCAACACTACCACTAGCTTGCAAGCTTTACCACCCCACCGCCATTAGTACCCAAAGCAACTACTACAACTACCCCATGATTTTTCAATAACTTTGCCAACGTGTCGGGATACTAGGAGCTGTCTAGCATTTTCTTTTTGGTGTGATTTGGGCATCGCCGTTGCTGATATACCTGCAGTGTTAATCTGCAGATAGCTAGACATCGTGCAAAGTGCATTTGGAAAAGCAAATATTCCAAATAGAAGACATGTAAACAAAATTCCATTCTTTATCGCCAATCCATACCATTGGCTGTCTGCTACACAATAGCTTCAGGACAACAGCGCATGCCCCGACCCGGTTTCAACAAAGTAAAGATATGACGATAAGACTATTACAGCACATTGTAAATACAAAATGGCTTGTCACTCCCCCCCCCCTTCCAGATTCCTTGGTAAGATAAATCATTGATGACCTGTAAAAAGCGAGGACAGTTTTTTCCAGAAAATACTGCTTTTATGGTAGTTACTGGCAGATTGCCAAGACTTCTACTAGCAATTGTAATGGTCGTGCAGACTCTGTTTACCTAATGCCCATTAGCATTCGGAAGTTCCTGTATTACACTTCTAGGAATGGAAGAAGTAGGTAGCCAATGGGGTACTATGATGATTCCAAAGAAACAGTTTCTTTTGTGTCTCATCCAAACCTAAGTGTGACAAATCACACACCCTAGCCTGGTGTACATCATTACTGTACAATTAGTGTCTTCTACATAATTTACTCACACTAACAACACCCTCATACTCCCCAGTTTAGATCATTAGCTATCCCTATGTCTTTCTATAATTAATGAGGTTTAGCTGATCTTTTTGAACTTCTGGCTGATTCATTAAAAGTTAAGCAGATTTGCACACCTGAGCTACTGTCTGTGCCATTGTTGAATTACCTCATCCATCCTGGCCCAGGCAGGGAGGTGTTTCTTCTCTACCCATCCCATACAATTATTGATTCCCTTGTTGTATTGCTTTGTCTGTGATTAGTCTCTGAAAGCAGACTCTTTCTGGAGGTCATTGTCCATCTTTAGGCCAACACTACTTGCGCTGTTGCAGTGGCATATCTAGAAATTGATAGGGGGGATTTTTCTTAAAAACATACCCTGGCACTGTAACATTTAAATTGTCTTAAATCAAATGTCAATGATCACTTTACCTTGCTACTATTGTTTTGATCTTACTGTTACTAAATATTGATCATGAAAATATGATTTATTGAAGGAGATACAATTATTGCTATTATTATTTTATTGGGGATAGGTTCATTTTGAAATGTTCTGTAATATATCACAGGGCTAAGGCTGCTATAAATGGTGCTGAAACACAAACTTGCATTTCTTTTCTGCCTCAAAACATAAAAGGGTCTTTACTTTTAAACTACTTATGCAGTTACACTTGACCACTCTCAGAAGGACCTCAATGGTCAGCGCCTTTCTATTGTCCATCCCTTTCTACTGTCCATCCTATCCATCCTATCCCACACTTGACCATTTGAATGGGGAAAGCTTTCAAGAATGGTCAATTCCACTGGCTAGACAGCCTGATTGAAGAGGGGGGGGGGGGGGGGGGGGGGTGGGTAGGAAAATAGAAAGCAAGGTCAATCACCGTATTTTTAAACCTGAACACAAATCTCTTGTTTTTCATTCTATGTGTTTTTCCGATTAGTTTTTGCTAAACTACTGATGCTTCAGTCTTAAGATAATGCTCCAGGTTTAGGATTGGAAGTGGCTTTGAAGATAAGTTGGGAACCCTAGATTGTGGAGTAGAAAGAATTATGGATGAAAACAAAAAGCATCTCCCGTTTATAGTCACTCAAAAGTATCGAAAAGGCAAATATTGTTTTAACCACATACATGTACACCCTGGGAGAAGAAGATCAGCATTTTTTCTGAATATGGATGCAGAGCTTAGGTATTATGCACCATATGTTACAGATTACAACATACACTTTAGTATCTCCAAAGATTACACCACCCCCCTACCAGCTCAAGCTCGCACAAGAAAATTAAGGCAAGAGAAACATTGATACAATTGATCTTTATTATGATCACTTAATGACACTAATACGATTCCATATTACTTGGTTGTATAAGGGACACAGTATGAGCAACTAATTTTTCCAGTTGAACATTTCAAAATGCATTTTACCAGATTTTCTTCCCTCTCAAGTCAATGTCATATACATGTAGGCATATAGCACAAGTCACGCTAGACAAGATTGTAGCGCACCACCATAACATCCCCTCCCCTCCCCTCCCCTCCTCACTCTAATAATATGTTGATGGAAAAGCTAATATTACTGTCATTGGCAGCATAGCAAGAAATCAATTGTAATGTCTGTGGCTGCAGTTGAACCCAGCCTGTTTATCAACTTAGAAAGGCCAGATGGATATATTGACATTTAAAGGGCCGCTCGGGTTTGGAATCATCCTGCGTCCAGTTCAGCGTCTTTCCAGTTGAAAGATTTTGTACGTCTGTATTTCTATGGATTTGCTATGCATGTGAATTCTGATCAAGTATTTTATTTCTCAAAATGCCACGCTGGTTTAGAGTAGTCTGTGTTCAGTTTACTGTACTGCCAATACATGGGTTCGCTTTTGTTCCATTATTTGTCCCAAGTTTGTCGATATTGATCAAGTATTCCATTTGATGATGAAGCATTGATGGCTGCGGAGGGGCCCTCATGTTAGTTTGCAGGCTCAAACCCTTATCACATGGTGAGTCGCTGTGCGTAAGGGTGTCTGCACAGTGAGACTACGCTGACTGCATAGGCTCTGTACTTGAGCTGCCCTGACAAGCGACTGACACTCACAGAGATAGGCTCTGCTCAAGACTTCAGTAATTGTGGTTAAGTGTCAAATTAAGAGTCTGTGCCTGCAGACATCCCCCATGTCACAACATTAAAGGCAATCAGCGTCAAATTATAAAATCATCTATTTAGGCCACGCTGTCCCTTTAAAACTGTGATGTCAGTTTTCCTTGACCTCCTTTAATCATGGCAGTGACCGTCCAATTGGTCAGTTTACACAAAGTCTGTCTCCTCCAGTCGATGGGGCAGTCCAGGTGTCCGATTTCACGCTGGAATTGATGTTGTTGACCTATATTTTCTGCCATCGGTCGGTCGTCTAGCTCTCTAAATAGTGGACAGAAATATGAATATTTGTCATCCCTGACTGACTAGTGTCTGTCTGTCTGTCTCTTTTTCTGTAAATCTCTCTCCCTCTCTCTCTCTCCTCGCTCAGTCTCTCTTTCTCTCTCTCTTTTTCTCTCTCCTGTCTGTCTGTCTCTCTCTCTCTCTCTCTCTCTCTCTCTCTCTCTCTCTGTTTGTCTCTGTCTGTCTTTCTGTCTTTCTAGTTTGTGCCTCTCCTGATTTTGAATCTTCTTGTGAATGCCAACTTGAATGCCAACTTAAATTCGATAGCAAGGATGCAGTGCTCGTATCTAAGCTTGAACATTCTACCCCTTTTCTGGGTTGTCAATTTCCACCTGTACATGTCAAATGCATTCCACCTACTTCAAACAATCCATATTTTTTCTTGAGTAAATGAACAGTCACATGACAGTTATTGATCATCTCTGTGTATCAAGTGTTTACATGGTTTGAGTAGTATTTCTCTCGTCTAAGGGACAAAGTCTATCTTGATGATCTGTTGTTTTCCTCTTCAATTGAAATCTGTATTGTTTCAGATATATATTATTTCCTCACACATACACACCCCCTTTTCATGATTTCCTCAATAGGAACTTAAATAATCATGGTTATCATATAGCCCAATTATCTGATGCAGGTAAATGAGAGACACATACATGTATGGATTTGTGTCTGCTAATTATCTGCTTTGGCAGCATATTCCTTATTTGATTAATTGCATAGTTTCTTTGTAATTGCAACAACAAAAATAGACCATTGAATCTAGTGTTTTAAATGACATGTTTAGAGATATTATTTTAAAAAAGAACAAACAAAAATCATGTTTTTCATCCAGGTTCACTTTCATGCGTGCCACGCCCGTTTTTGTACCCTCATTTTCTTTTGAGATAAGGATCAGATCGAAAACATGAAATTTCATGTGAAGCGCCGGTGAGAGGTGTCGTAATCGTCACGTGAACCTCGTCCAATTGTAGGTCGCTTCCGCGATACAGATCTCGACCGGTTATCTCAATGACCCACATGTACACAAACGGAGACCGCAGAAGTCTAGCTAGCGTTCCCAATGTCTGCAGTCTAGACAATGTTGTTACGACAGAGGGAGTATGTTTCCTCATGCTACTTGCCGACCAGATGTGCTTTGCAGGGCTGACATACTAGTCTGGGTTTCGCTACCACTTTTATGATATCCTGTCTAGGGATGTGGTTTTCTCTGTGTATATTCCCTGGATGCACTTGCTTGCTTCCTCCCTCCACCTCTCGCATACTCTTTAATT
>JAVYIG010011890.1:0-57358 GCA_035222895.1 Strongylocentrotus droebachiensis | reverse complement strand
GTTTCAGCTTTAAAATGAGGTATAGTTTGTTAAATATATATAAAGATGAATTTTGACCCCCAGAGGGGACAATAGCTTGGACCTGCCCACAAATGTCATAAAAAGTAGACCTGTTTTGACAGAACTATCCGGTCTTTGCTGTGTTAGGGAAGTAGAGACACTGAGTACACCTGCATAAAGGAAGGAAGAGCACCTATCACTAATGTCCTTTCTATTGCGACCTTTCCTTGGACTCTCGTTTGCGAACAATTGAACGCAAGGGTAGGACAGATACTGAACAGGACAATTGTACCTGATCGAGGTGTTGCAGTCAAAAGATGATCGCATAGACTTTTGACAAATTAACTTAAGGCTAGTTAAGAAACAATCAAATAATGTGTGTCACCATTTACTCCAAAAATAATCTGTGAGTCTCTAATGATTGCTCTTAAATTCTCCTAGATAAGCTCTTAGCTCTATTATAGTTTCCCAAAAAATTTCTTCAGAAAAACAAAAATAAATAGATAGACTTTAGGTACTTACCAATACAGGGCCCAGAAGGCGCCTGCGCCTACATTCTCAATGGTTATATGGACCCATACACCCAGAACAATCTGTGAGATACATATCACAACCTCTCCTAAAAGAACCAGGACAGCAAGCACCAACTTTCTCCTTGAAACTGTGAACAAAGAAATACAGAAAGAGAGTGATTTTTAATAATATTTATATATATATATATATATATATATATATATCAATTTAGTATTACAGTTTTGTTTTATTGCAAAAGGGTAGCCCTGTCAGTAGTTGAAAAATTGTTATAATTGGAGGCCTGTATTAAAACGTAAACAATACAGAAGCCATACTACATATTTGTTACATGATGTAATATGGAGAAGCTAAAAGCTTGGGGTATTTAATACAAACAGTTTGACTGTAAAATTTGTAAACATTTGCAAACATAACTGTTACAAAAAGAAATTTGGCTAAATTCTGTCAACGTCCTTAATAATTCTGTTGTTTAATGCAACATAATATGCAAACCTAAATGGTATCCTTAATCTGTCTATTTTGACAGCTACTTTTGATGAAAGATTGATGTAGAAATTGTAAGAAATTCATTGAATGGGACATTTGTCCATTAAACCTGCATTTAAGGTGTCAGTTCTTTTAAAAATCTAAAGTAGCATAAAAACTAATACCGTGGCGGAGGAGGGGAGGGGAGGGGGGTATTTTGTATAGAATGGACTTCTCCTGTACATTTAAACTGGTGTTGCCCAATAATTCTGCTAAGGTTCAAGAAAAGTTGGGATATGCCCCGTTTCATATGTAAAAACATGTCACAACATTTCCCTCCTTCCTTCTCTAACAATGACTTATGCTTCTTGGCGATCTATCAACAAAAATTATTGTTTCTCCTGGCAACGGCCTAATGTCTGATCCTCGGTACTTAATACAGACATTACAAAAAAGATAGACATTAATAAAAAAGGGTAGACATTTAAAAAAAATGGTAGACATGTACAACAAAAAAAAGTTCACCTTTTTAACAGGAGAATGTGACCATACAGTATGTTGCAAACCAAAAAATCTTGCTTTTATCTTTTGTATCCTAAAATCTCTCCAATTTGATTTTAGTTTATCTGATTTGATTCATTCAATACATGCATTATTAACAATAAAACATACAGTTCAGCATAACCTATAAAAGCTGTTTTTTCTTCCTATTCAATGCAATAGAGATTTGAAAAAGAACTAATTATGCATTTAAAGGAATGATCAATCATACTGCCATTAGATTTGTTATCTTTCTGTATAAGTTATTGAATGTGATATTAATCTGGCAACATGAAAAGAAGAGTATAGTTCCCCATTGAATAAATGTGTGCAATTGTAAATACTACTGTAGTTTTAAAGATACTATTCCACTAATATTCTGTCAAAGATTTAAAGACTGATTCAACTTTAACAGACAGTATTAGAAATATGAGAAAATTATGATTTTCAGCAAGCTAATATTTATGTCCCAAAATAAAAGTAGGTAATTCAAATCATTCCTTTCTAAATGCACTCCATAAATGCTTCATTTTTTAAATTTTTAAATGGCCTTTTAACATACACCAACCAACAAAAAAATTGCTTGAAAATTTCCAAATAACTTTTCAATTTATTCAATCTACATTCAAACACCTCCAATTCGTTTTGGAAAATGTTGAATATACCCTTTAACTAGAGGTAAAATAGAATCAATTTATTTTGCTGACACCTCCAAAACATCCCTGGGAATGGGTATCAACCCAAAACACATTTATATCTTGGAGGAACCGGCTGTCGGACATTAATGAAATGAAATAGTGACACTTTTTGCCAAGAGCAATATTTCTAACTATTTTTCTGCTTTGGATGGATGATGGAGCTTTCTGATAAGTGAAACATAACACCTGGATGCATCCAGAGTTGTACCCCAGGAGAAAACGTAACAATTTTACCAGGGAGAATCTGAAGTATCTAATTGACTTCTACTCCTCTTCTCTCTTTGAATGACTTGGGCATTTTATGAGACTCCCCAGAAGATTTTGTAAACATTTTGTTATTCTGCGTTGGGCTAAACACGTCTGAATAAAGCCCCCAAATAAAGTATTTTGGGAGATGTTTGAATACATGTAGTTCTTAAAATACAATCTTTCACTTTCTAACACATTTACTGAAATGTTCATTTACATGTTCTGGGTTTTCTCAAAAGCTGCCAAAACTTTAAGAAAGAAATATCAATGCTTTGTAAGAAAAAAAAAACTACCCATTGCAACAAGGAAACTATTCACACAACAGCATGACTGAAAAGTCATAGTCATCATCATAACCTACAGTATAATTTCAAAGTGATTTCACATAATGGTTTATAACATATAGGCCTATAATATATTGCCTCCTAAGCCATTTTGAAACAATTTTCAACATGTAGACCTCATTTGCAAAAGTACATACTAAGTTATTTTCTCAAATGTGTACATAATTTTTAAGTAGTTTACATATACATGTACCTCCACTTTCTAAATTTCTGAACCAAATTTAGAGTTGTTAGAAAATAGAAATCATATAAAGGTCATAAATCATTCCTGACATATATATTTCAAGATAGAAGTGAGTGAAAACAAATTGGTATTTTTAAAATTAGTACCGTATTTTAGATGAAATACAAGAAAAAAACAAATAGGAAAATAAGAATGAGTACATGCATAGCCAAATATTATGATCTTTAATATGACAAAGGGCATTACTGTAGACCTGTAATATATAACACCACAAAACCTGTCTTCTATCTTTCACCCCCATACACTCATCCTTCCGTCTGAGATTACTCCATTATTGCCTTAATTTTCCTCTAATTTTAGGATTGAAAACATCACCCGCAGGTGCAATCCCTAAATTCAAGTGTCCCCTAAAGTCAAGGTACTTTTTATGGTATCCATATGTTATACAGGGCTTACAGGTGACTAGTCACTTAGCTGAACATAGTCACAGATGTGAGCGTTGCCAAGCTACAGTGTAGATCTTTTTTAGCGATTTTCTTGAGATGAACCAGTCATATGGCTGAACATATATGGCTGAACATAGTTACAGATGTAAAAAGTTGCAATATTAGACCTTTTAATTTTTATAGGGATTTGCTTGAGTTTAACCATTCAATTAGATGAACAAAGTCACAGATGTGAGGGTTGCCAAGCTAGATAATTTGTAGTGATTGGCTCGAGATGAACCGATTAATTTGCAGAACATAGACAGAGATGTGAAGAGTATGTGGCCAAGTCAGATCTTTTTAGTGATTTATTAAAGATGAACCGGAGGTGGTCAGGGTGGAAATAGACTTCAGATTAAACCTCACTCAGATGTTTCACACAGTAAACCAACACATTTTTCTAATGATAAAAGAAGTGCAAAACGCTTCACATTTCTGTTTCTTTCAACACAGAGCTCAGAGAGATATTCTTGATATAAACTTTGTTGATTGCAGTTGCCATTCATTTAAACATTGTAAACAAAAACTTAAAAAAAACTGTGGTGGTTTACTACTTCATATGGTAAGTCTTTACAAGGTAAAATTAATTTGTTTACAGGGGCTCTTTTTTATTGCTGTTGTAAAAATGCAATTGTCCTTGCAGTGATGTTTATGTATATATTTTTTTGTTATCAGAGCTGCTTTTTGTTTTCCATAGTCTTTTTTAAATAGCTTACGAGAGCTAAATCATTCACTACCTACATTTAAAGAAAAAAATATTATTTTACACTTAGGCCGAAAGTGTTGAATCAACATTGGAAGGGCTGAGGAGTGACAGTACCGTATATAACGGTGTATAAACCGCACTTTTTTGCCGCCGAAAAAATTTCAAAGTCGGGGGTGCGGTTTATACACGGTACACCAAAAATTTTTTTTTTTTTTTTTTTTTTTTTTTTTTTTTTTTTTTTAAGTTTCAATTTATGCCCCTCCACCTGGCGCTATGCCTGGCAATGTCTCCCAGCTCGGTAATCGGTGTGTTGACTCACCACTCGGAAACTAGAACAACACTCAAATTTGTCTGTCATCTTGGTTTGAAAGTAATCTTTCTGATAGATCTCAATATGTAGACTAGTTTATAATAATAATTCCTCCAATTTTTCTTCTATTACATGGTGTACCACAAGGTTCTATCCTAGGTCCCTACTGTTTTTTAATTTACAGTACCGTAATGATCTTACACACACAAAAAAAAAATCTCGGCGAAAAAGAGGGGTGCGGTTAATACACGAGGGCGGTTTATACAACGTTATTTACGGTATTCTGTTAAAAAGGGCAGATTTAACACTTTTAATGAGCAGAGAAAATGTCCATTCAACCCAGCATATGGCAAAAAATACCTGGCAGAGATTCACAGCATATTAGCAAAACACATATTGGAGGATATAGAAGCCAATATATGGAGCTCAGCCAGTCTAATATGTACATGTGCCTATGAAAGTTGGATTCCAAATATTTAAGAGGGAATATCCTATGAAGTATACAGCTCAAAACCACCTACATGTACATCTTTAAGTAGCACCTCTGATAACAGATTGAATGGGGGAAAGTGTGATTTTGTATTAGCATAATATTGATTATGAGTGAGAAAGTCAAACATTTTCATGAAAAGAAATCCTTCAAGGAATAAAACAGTTTTCCAAATATTTGTTGTTGATTGCTTCCAGTGTAACAAATTTCTGCTGGAGAAATATAGCTATGACTTTCATATTATTTGAATGCTTGGAATAAGATATAGTTTCATCAAAAATACTATACCAACAAGATAGTGAATTTGGGTTGGTGACTTATCAGTGGTGTTCTTTTATAGTCACATATTGTCAGCTTAAAGCCAGAAGAGCGTTAACTCTTTGTACAATGATACAGTCAAACCTGCTTTAGTGACCACCTGTCTACAAAGGCCACATTTGTTGTTTCCCTTGAAAATGGTTTCTCATATTGAATCATGTTCTAAAGGAACCTGTCTGCAAAGACCACCTGTCTACAAAGGCCACTTTTTGTGTTTCCCTTGGGCGGTCGCTAGTCAAGTTTGACTGTATTAGCTCAGCCTTTGTTCCTGTAAACAGACGATGATTCCTCTTCGTCGGGGTCTATAATTAATCAAACAAAATCAGAGCGCTTACCTTTTCGGAGTATATTGTGCTTTGCAGGTGTGCTCTTGCTTTCACCGGCCATGGCGGGCGATCACGAGAACGCTCCGGGCTTTAGAGCGATTGCGGCATCTGCATCGAGGGGAGAGATTGAGAGAGAGGGAGAGGGTCGTAATGAAGACTGACGGCAGGGTAAGTGAATAACAGCACACTCACGAAGGCGGTATAGTCATACGTGTTGACAGTTTTGGCAAGGGGTGATCGTGATCGTGTGCAGGACGTGCTATATGTATGCCTGCAACAAGTGGCGGTATGATTCGCCAAGCTACACACTGTTAGAAGCAAGATGCACTAGCTGATACAAGTATGCCTCTATCTGTACAGTTTGTACAATTAGTATTAAACTCCAATGTTTTTCGTCATAAACACGCTAACCTCAGTCACATTGCCGAAATAACTTTAATCGACTCCAAGCAGAATGATTCTTTGCCATTTGAGGTAATATTATATTTTTTGGAAAATTCCTTTTTCATGAAATATATGAAATCATGAATGGTGGAACAATAGCTGAGTAAAATAATTGTATACTTACATGGAGATACATTTATTATCATGCTCAAATAAGAAATACTGATGGTGAAGATGGTGCCATACAAATCAATGAAATTCATGTACGTGTACTTATGGCAAATATACTAATAAAGGCTAGGTATTTTAATTTTTTTAAAGAATGCAACAATAGCAATACCGGTGATGACACAACACCTACAATGGCAAAATAGTATTCCTGGAGAAATTCTGTACACTTTACTCTACAAAGGGATCAGCTTCCTCCAATCTACAAAATATATTGTGCTTGTATGAAATTAAAAGACCATTAACATCTAGGCCCACATGAAGTTTGCAAGGTAATCAATATATCAACATTGATTAATTGCACATAACCTATACATTTATATACTGTATCCTTGTATTAAAGAAATCAACAATAACAATATCGGTGATAACACAATACCTGGAAAAGGTAACTCTCAAATATAGCAGGGGATCCTGGAGTAATTCAGTGCACAAAGGGTCTTCTCTTACTCTACAAATGAGCTTCCTTCAATCTTTACAAGATGGTGCACTTGTTTAAAAAATAAAGACCCAAAACGTCTAGGCCTGCTTGGAAGGTAATCAATCTATCAACACCAAGTAATTCTTAAATCTCTGATGGCCCACTACAATGGTCTAATAGTCAGGGTGGGGGTGTTACTTCTAGGAAGAAGACCATTTCCACCTCTTTCAAGTAAACACTTAAGCCCCCTCCCTTTAACTTCAAGTCTTTTGTTTTTGTTTATGAGCTGTCAATGTCAGAGCAATATAAAGTAGGAAACAACTAATTCACTTCCACCACATACTGAAGGGAGTGTTACCACTGGCTTAACATTTGAAGAACATTTTGGTAGTCTACATCCAGCAGACTCTCATAATGAAAAGGAGTGTAAATTTAAGGCTTATCATATTTAGTTGAATGATAACATTTAGTTGAATGATGTGAATATATATTATAGTATAGGGGAAAATGTTCATTGGCATTGGAGATAAATGTAAGCAGATTTAATGTCTCAATTTCTGAGATGCAGATTTGTATAGATTATCTTTTTGCTTGCCCTACTACATAATTTTTGCTTGGAATAAATAAAATAAATTAAAAGTCAATCAATTTCTTTCTGTGTAGGTTTATACACGGCATGTTAACAGTGTTAGTTGCTTGTGTTCATAAAAGTTATTATCATTAAGCTCAGAAATCGACTTAATAATTTTGTAAGAACTACATCGTACATGGAATTCACAAAACATACCAACACACATTAACAAGTATTGTAAAATATAGAACTCTAAAACTAATCGACTTAAGATGCAACGAGAGCCACTACAAAGAGTCTACAGTTGTAGACTAAGAAGGGAACTTTCTTGACTGTGTACTGGCAGATAATTTATAGCCCATGGAAACATCACTTCATGTATCATGACCTCAGCCAGAATTAGAGGCAACATGATGTGGCTAAACAAGAAGTACATGAACTACTATATCACTGCAAATAGATGATGGTGGAGAGAGAGAGAGAGACGAAAACTGGGATAAATTAAAAGAAATGGAGAGAGAGACGAAGGAGGAGAGATGGTGTGATTGAAAAAGAACACAGAAAGTAACAAAGACGTTACAGAAGAGAGAGAGAGAGAGAGAGAGAGAGAGAGAGAGAGAGAGAGAGAGAGAAGGGAGGAAGAGAGGGAATCCTTGAGTACATAAAACTAATTCATGCACAATGCATGAGGAAGTAGGAGGTTAGGAAGTGGATGATTTCTCAGTTCTGGTTTTAAAAGGACCACTCCTTGCCTATTTCCTTCCAAGACACAGGAGCCAATATGTATTGTTCCTCCCACAGATGAGTCAATGACCTTAAACACACCTCCAATGATCACAATAATAAAACATGGTTATTCAATAGGCCCTTTTCATAATTTAACCAAATTTGATGCTGTGAAGTGTCCTAGTACAAATATTTCAATAGTCAGAATGCAAAATGCATGTATTACGTTTTGTTATGTAGGGCAAGCCAAAGTATTTGTCCTTCCTGGCAACGAATAATGTATGGCATCTCTTTATCTCCTTAAAGGTACTATGTTTTGCAGCCAACCTCAAATTCTGTAGAACTTTGCAGGAATTATGAATATGTCATGTATGTCCTATCTGTGAAATTTAAATGTTAGCAGTGTCCTCATATTCAAATTATGCAAGGAAACCTGTTTACTTGCTAGACTTCACTGTCAGACACTATTGAGTGACTGACTGGCTTTTTTTCTTCTTTGGTAATAACATACAGTTGTACATGAAAAGAGTTGTAAAGGGTACATGAGCATTTGTCTACATCAATAACTCACTTCTTGTGATGGCCAAGATTAAACTGATTGAATCTTTGCGCAGCATAAAACGTATGACCATTCGGTACAATTGTCTGAAAATCAAGACTATTACTTTTGGGCTCTATAGCCCTAAAGTCGATTTGACAACTAATAGTCATTATTTTCCCACTTGAAGACATTTTCAAGCCCCACCTTTTTTAGGGAGTTTCTAAATAAGTATTATCTTTCAAATGCAGTTGGAATTTATCTTTTTCATTTTTTTGGCCTGCAAATGGGACATAGTACCTTTAAAATTTATTTTTTTATTTATATATACCGTATATGTTTTTGAATGCTTTTTTATATGATTGTATGTTTGACGTAAACTCACATTTTTAGTCATTGGATTTTTTGACGAGATTGAATAAATTCTAATATGAATAATGGTATTTCAATAGTCAGAATGCAAAATGCATATATAACGTATTATTATGGAGGGCTAAGCAAAGTGTTAGTCCTACCTGGCAACAACCAATGTATGGCATCTTTTTATCTTTAAACAAAGGAAACTACAATGTAACAGATTGACTAACAGATTTTGTGGACAGAGATTAACAAAGGCCAATAAAATCAATATCATGGATTGACTCTTATTATTCATGGACTTATTTCTTGACAAAGAATACAAACAGACTAAGCTGAATATATTGGTTATATTTCCAGCATAGCATTGCATGGAATTTTGATTGTTTTTATAATATTGAATTATGAAATTTGCATGTGAACCATTTTAAGTAATTATCTTCCCAACTTTCAAAGTTAAAAATTGGAAAGACTTTCCTTTGAAGCCTGAGTATCTCAACCAGTGTGGAATTCATACATAATCTATGTCATCATATCAAATTTAAAATCAAAACATGAATGGTCACAAATCATTTCAAAATAAACAAACACAAGGAAAACAAGGGGGAACAAAAATAGCGAAACAGAGAGTGACTAAAAATAAGCCTTATTTGAAGGTGCATAAGTTTCCTTTTCTGTTACATTGGCAGGACACCCAATTCATATTTACTGCCAAAATGGGTAAAATCTGGACCCTCTCCCATCGCTAATATGAAAGGGGTTAGACAGAACTGAAGAGAAAGTAATCTGATACATGAATGGTTGTGCTACCTACAACAACTGTAGCCCAGTATAAACTGGAACAGGAAATCTTTGGTCTTGTGGGAACTCATCTCCAGCTAACAGATTTCACTGTCATCTCGTAAACCTCTCACAAAGAACCATCACAAGGTTGAGATTATCCTCTGTAAGCTAATACCAACAGCTGAGGGGTGACAACATATGCCAAGAAATGGTTTGTCAATGGGCTACAAGGGCAATTCCAGACTGTTATGAAAACAGAAGGGGAATTAAGGGGGGGGGGGGGGGTTAATTCCCCAAAATGTCTGACAAACAGCAACAAAGTAATGATTAGCTCATTTACAATATCACACTCAAGTATGTTGGCTCAAAGTTGTCAGTGACTACAATTCACTGCCCAAATTGCCAATTTGAGATTTGCATAGATTTAGTGATCTCATATTTCAAACAAATGACTCTCTTATTAATGATCCAATGTATTTCAAATTTTTACCATTATGTTTCTTTTCTTTTTGTGCTTTCTTGCAAAAAAATGAACTTATTACAAAGGATGGATTGCCCTTGTACGCATTTTGTTAAAACAATACATCTTTATACAATGTTTCCTGTTGATAGAGAGGGCTAAAAGTTATGCCATGAGACTTAAGTAAATATTTGGAAAAACATCAAAATCTGTGCCCACACTCTGTGGCTGCTGTCCCTGAAACTGTGGTATTAATCATGAATAATATGCCAGCTAATATATAAAGGATAACAACAGCTGAGCATATGGAAATCACAAAACTTGTCCAAACTAGTGGATAGAAAAGTCCGGGAGAAAAGTCACGTTGCTGAATTTCTTACGCTATTCGAATTCCAACTTGAACTGTTTGGCCAAGTGTGGACAAAATGATCTTCTTTACCCAGAAAGAGGTCAATGAACTATCAGGAAGAGGCAATTAAGGTCATTGAACTTTTACTAATTTATATTTGAGCTGGAAAGGTAGAGTAAACAAAAACATCAGACTCTCTTGCACTTTTCAACTAGTCTGCAGGAAAAGAGTCTAATGTGACACTCACTGGATACCCGATTCCATAAAGTGTTAAAGTTAAAGACCAGTTTTGGAAACGCCTCCATTTCAAAAAATGAAATGGAAGCTCTTATTACCAATCATGTGAAAGAATATGTTTTTGACTAATACGTGATGGTACAAATTTTGCCGGGAAACCGCCTACTAATTGATATATTTGGTAAATTGTTATATCTATCTGGACTGGATAGATATAGGGTAGTCCCATATAAATATTTCTGTGTACAGTGCTTGTAACTTTACCAAGACTGGGCCAAATTTCTTATCATGTTGATGATTCCAGAACCTTGCAGTACACACCAATAGGTATGCTAGATGATTCCACAAAGTTTCTTTCACTTTAATGCAATCGCATGACCAAAACTGGTCTATACCTTTAAGCCCAGTCTCAGTTAATCTCTGACTGTGAGTAGCTCTATAGTGCAGTGTGCAGTAGACTGTGAAGTCTACATAGTCTCACAATTCAAACACTGTTACAAGTGACAAGGGTTCATGTCTGCAAAGTACTTTTTAGCAATTAAGGCTCCATGCTTCAGACCTACTTTCTGCAAGGGGGTCATTCTTTAAAAATATGGCCAAAGAAGAAGACCGGACTACTAATGCCCCTTCTAATTTTCAAGTATAGAGGATGTTCTGAGTTTTCGGGGGTCACTAACCCTTTAAAGTCAGAAACCATTACGTGGTGTCTGTATCTCTGGGGAGATCTCATCTATAAATGTCATTACCGGTATATTAGAAAGTTCCTAGTGTAGAGTGAACGTACCAAAGAACATACAGATGGATAATACCCAAAATGAAATAATGAAATATACTGTTTATAATTTATTAACTTTTTGAGAGAGTGGATTAGGTAATAACATGAGTTTTTAAAAAAGATCACAGTAAAATGATTCTAAGCTTTAAAATAAATCTCAGATAGAGACCAAAGGCAAAATCAGTTTCATGTTTTTCCTACTTAGACTGTATTGCAAACATCTAATATAAATGGTGATAATTATTATCAATTGATATTATTTCTGTTTAGTCAAAGGAGGGTAAATTGTTGTATTTCCTTTAAAATTGCATGATTGGTAGTTTGACCACTTTCCATGTTAGGTGCATACAGTTACATCATATTTCAAGTTTAAAAGAACATTATTTTATGATTCACAAAATTAGTCCACTGTAAAAAAAAAAAATTAAAAAGGGAAAAAGAAGGAAACTTGATCAAGCTTCTAAAAATCCACAAAGACGTGTGGGAAATGACAACTGTTATCATGCCGGCTCGACCCAACGACCTGGAAATAAACATTCTAACCAGTTATCAAACCAGACAGTCAAAACCCTGACTACCGGATTTACGTTTCCTCAAATTCTAATCCGGTCTCTGTCATGCAATGCATATGTGACAGATTACTTTGCCAAGAACTTAGGTTTATTGTTCCTGTGTGATTCACTAATCATTGTAGCAATTGAAATTAAAGGGAAATTTCACCAACTCAACAAGGTGGTTTTATTAAAAGCAGAAAATAAGATAAAGAGATCAATACAAGTTTGAGGGAAATCTGATAAAGGAGAAGAAACAATTTTTCAAAAGGGGTACTAAATGAAATGGATATTTGCAAAATTTTAAAGGTTGGCTTCCTTCATTTTTGTGCTTCTGTTTCAGCAAAGTTCAGCAAACTTGATAGTAGAGCGTACTTTTCCTTTGAACAAGCAACAATCTACTTTCCTCAAAATTAAAGATTCTTTTTTTCATGCCTGTTCAGCCCCTTCAAGTTTTCAATGCAACAAAGTATCTTTAAGAAATAAAAGCTGTGGATCACTTCTGAAATTAATTCTTTTTTATCAAACTGCATTAATACTTTGAGGAACAAATTATGAATCAGAAAAGGGGAGGGAACCTATGCAGACGCATTAATCCTAATTCCTTCTCCGGGGGATTAAGAGAGGGAATTTTAACTGGATTTGGAGGTGCTATGGATGAAATTGATAAGGAAGGGGTGATTTTGGATGTGACAACAACAGATTGGGTAGGATTCGGTGAGAGACTCTAAAAGATTGAAAGTATTTGATATTTCACACTTTTTAAAGTTAGCAGTTTTGATCAATGTTCCTATATCTTACAATCCCTTGATCTATCCAATTTAGATGAAGGTAAGACGGACCTAATAAAATATAGGAAATGAATATTGAATGGTGAAGTTAATATCTTATCCTTTTAAATTTATAATTTTTACACAGGTTTGTGTAATATTTATCAAGAACTTCATGTAGTTGTATAAAAGCATGATGTGAAAAAAATTAATGAAGAAATGCTAATAACTGAATAATGAGTGGTAAAAAACAACAACATGACAAGATCATAATTAGTTTGTCAGAAATATGAAAAAGAAAATCATGTTCAAAGATGATGAAAATGATGAAGAAAAAAAAAGAACTTAAACAAAATGATTACTGCTACCACTACATCTATTCAGCAAGACAGCAATCATATCATCTCTTTGGGAGCAAGAATAGTGTTTACTTGTGGGGGAGAATATGAGTTTTTCTTAATTATTTCCTCAGAAATATTTAACAGAAAATCATGTTCAAAGATGATGAAAATATGAAGAAAATGAACTTTAAAAAATGATGACTCCTGCTACCTCTATATCTATTTCAGTAACAATATTCTTGTGGAGAAGAATATGAGTTGAACCACCCCATTGCCTATAAGAAAAGCATTTACTCTGTACATCAAACCACAGATCTAAATGTGCAAGAGTATCATCTGCTAAAAACCAGAATGGAAGAATTTCTACTTTCTGGGTCTCCAACGACGATGGTATGAATAAAGTGTGTTAAAACTTACCAAGATCAAATCAATTTGCTTCTACAATATTTCACCAACTCTTCTTTTTCTCTTCTTTTGCAGACCAGATACAAATGCTACATGAGGCAAATTTAAATGGTGAAGTTAATCCTGAGTTACACATCAATCGACAACTGAAGACAACACAGACTGCAGCACCAAAAGCCTTTCCAGCCACTCTCTTTCCAGCCAAAGTTCTGGTCAAGCGAATGACTCAATCATGAAAGGAACTCATCATGTCTTCTTCCTCTATCATCGTGGTCGATAATCCAATATTCCACTTCACCTTCGACACAATCACTAACAAAATGAACATTTCAGGATGGATGTTTAAATCACTTGCCTCTCCTAATCCTGTTTTGCGCTTTGACTAATTACATGAACGCACGCGTACTGTCCACCGCTTGCTCGATTCTCTATCGACATATGCTGAGAAAGGGGTTAAAAGCGATAAGTTCACTGCTTCCGTTGTAGTAGGAAGTTGGACGGGACTTTGTCTCGGGGCTCGTTACGCTGACAGAATGGGCAGCGGGGGCAGGTGAACCACTCTGGAAACTGACTAGCTTCCTGAAAAAAGAGTGTTTTTAGACTTGAACGCTGATCTCTCATTGGCAGACGGAGGTCATGTGATTTAGAAAATGTTGGAAGGAGAATCAGTTTCTCCTGAGATTAGCTAGAAATAAAATGAATGTTTCTTTATTTAAAGACTTACATACAGCCTGTCATGATTTGCTTGCATTTTGAACTTGTCAACTGATGAATTTAGGGTGCTCAACTGGCCTGTGCCCTCTTAGAAAACTGCAATCGCATACCTTAGGTACACCCCCACACAATAAAAGGGCCACCTCCATTCAAAATTTCAATCCAAACGCACCTGAAAAATGTGATAAATTTTTCAATAATTTGTTTTTGCCTGTCAAAGATTACTTGAGTAAGCTAGTATATCCCAACAACATGTGATATTACTTTTCGTTATGCTTGCCAGGTATTTGGAATTTGCTTCCCCCCCCCCCCCCCCTCAAAAAAAAAAATCCACATCCTCACAAAATCCTGTATGTGAACTTTTTTGCAATATGTAATATTTTTCTTCTAAAACAGCACATCACATTCATTGCACCACTAGAATGCAGTATTGTAGAAAATAACTAATACAATATAATCTGCACATTAACAGAAAAATGATTAATTGCTCACATGATGAACTTTATATTCCAAATTGTCTAAAGTTATATAGAAGCAACTGATCAGATGACATAATCTGGCACTTGTTATACTTCAAGTAATGTGAAAGTGTACCCATGGTTCACCGTGTAAACCCTATGTGGTTATTGATTTTGACAAAGGAAATTGATTCAGAACCAAAGTAGACAATATGTTTGGCAGACGTGCAAGAAATGTCTTGTTTTCTTGTGACATTTACAGTTTTTACACTGGCTCCCTTCAAATCTCCTATCATTTTTCGAGAGCTAGAAGGGTTTTAATCCATACACTTTTACATAGAGTTAATGCCCTTCTGGCTCGCAAAGATGTCATGTTCAATAGTAATTCCATTCTGTCCTAGTCCAACATATATTTCTATTCCATATTTTTTTAGTTTTTTGTAGGCTGTAGCCTGTAGTACAAACTTATGTACCAAACCATGAGTGATTTCGGCTGAAATATGAACAGTATTACAGAGATGTTTTGAAGTCTGTTCCAAATTTTGGCAATAATTTAGTTCAGACAAAAGAATGGATGATTTCTGAAAAACACCCAAACTGAAAAGATTTTAAAAATAAATCTATGATCCAACCCAGATTCGTAAACTGGCCTTTGTTTTTAGTAACTTTCTGTTCAGGATTCCAACCTCCTTTTTATTATAAGTCTTCATTGACAAATCTTGACTTTACTGTCATGAAAATATGGTATTCTGAAAAAGAATCGCCTTGATATAGTGTCATGCATGTGCTATGAAGCAGACACTTACACTGCTGAAGTGTTGTTTTAAACATACCAGCACATTTCCTTGTCTACACCACACACATACATGTACATGAACATTAAAGTGTCATAGATGAGTAATGCTGATCAATTACCACGCAGTCTACCTTGAAATGTCATGAAGTCAAACAGCAGTTAATGATCAAACTGTTTAATGATATCTAATGGGGATATAACAATATCCAGATTTATGACATCAACTTGAAAAGCGATTTAAGAGCAGTTTAAGCGACTTATCTTAATCGCGACAATTATAAAAATGTATCCATCTTCCATCTGCTTGACATTTACTCTGTTTATAGATGTTAAAGTTTGATAAATCAACAAGAGAACGTTAGAGAGAGGCTACAAGTGAGTCATGCTATAAAATTTATATCATACATTTAATTTTATCTTTAATATTATCAAAATATAACAAATTGATACATTTTTGCTGCTCGAGGAATCTTTAATTTAGAAAGATTGTTCATGAGGCAGGGGTGAGAGGATTCAAAGTAAACATGGACGAAAATTTCAATGAACAATATATGAAAGGGGGAAACAAGAGGTATAATGAACAAAAAAGAAATATGGGTAAATAAAAAAGCAAAGGAAAAAGAATGAGAGAAGACAGAGAGCAGGGACATGCTAGAGAGGGAAAAAGGGAGAGCAGAAGAGGAGAGTGAAGGAAGGAGAGAAAGAGAAAGGGGTGAGAGAAAAAGTATTGGAAAGACAGGCACAAAGAAACAGAAAAGGAAAAGTGAGCAAGAGAAGAGAGATAGAAAAAGAGTGAGATAAGGGTGGGGATGGAGAAGAAAAAGCAGAATGAAATACCTCTAATAAAATCTGATAGGTGCTCCTTATCCTTTGTAATAGATGCCCCCTTTTCAGGTACAAGAGGTGCCCCTACCACCTCCAATAAGTTCCCCTTCACCTTTCCTAATTGCCTCTTTTCAAATCTGAGAGATAACTGGCAACTGCTTATCCCACAACTTTCATGCCTCTCCTACCCCACCCTGCTACATACCCCTCTCCCACCCTCCCTGCCACTACCCCTCCCTCCCTACCCCTCTCCCTCCTTCACCCTTACAGCATTCCAAGGTGAAGGACCCTTCTACCACTCCAACCCCATCTCCCCCTCCCACTGGGACCATTAATGGATGCTGTCATCCCATGAGAGCCAGATGGGTATTTACTCCCATACTTTTACACAGACTTAACATCCTTCTTGCTCTCAGTAGATGAAGGGAGGAGAGAAAGAGAAAGAGAATGAGATGGTGAGAGATAAAAGTATTGGAAAGACAGAAACAAAGAGAAAGAAAGGAGAAGTGAGCAAGAGAAGAGAGATACAAAGAGAGTGAGATAAGGGTCGGGAGGTAGAAGAAAAGACAAATTGAAAGAAATTCATACAGGCAATTAACTGCTTATTTATCCCACAACTCTCCTACTCCTCCCTGGCCCACCCCACCCCCATCCCTCCCCTGTCCCTCTCCATTCCTCCCCTACCCTACCCCTCCGTCACCCCCTTCAGCATTCCAAGGTGAAGGACCCTTACACCACTCCGGGCCAACCCCATCTCCCCCTCCCACTGGGACCATTAATGAGATAATGGATGCTGTCATCCGTTGAGTGCCAGAAGGACATTAACTCCTATACATTTACACACACTCAACATCCTTCTTGCTCTCAGTAGATGTTGTGATATGGCAGGATGCAGGCAGGATGGGTGTTCGTTCTTTCATGCCGTCTGCCGTTCAAAGAAAACCATTCTCCACTGCTCTGCATGGTAATTAAACACTTAGGCACTGGTCGCAGGGATTCCAAGACAAATAACGCAAGAGTCTAAAAACATATAGTCTATGTAATATTGTGATTAGTGAATAACACATGTCATTCACACCAGCAGGGGTTGGTGAAGAACACTGTCGTTTAAGTGTGTTTGTTTCAAACTTTATGTCTTAGTTCTCAAAATATGAAACATGGAGCTATCAGAATACAAACTGATGTATGTTTGCAAATCTGCTATAAAACATAGATTTCGCAATCCGCTGAACTTGTCTGATAGAGGAAAAACAATAAAAAGCGAATTCGTCTAAGTATAACTTGTATAAGATTTTACTCTTGGAGAAAATAGGAATGATATATTTGTTATTAAGTAGCAAATATAAAGTTACTTCAATCTTATCTCGTCAATGCAACGATAAAAGGTACAGAGAGAAGGAAGAGGTAAAGAGGGAAGAAGATATAGTATGAGAGAAAAGAGGTAGATATAGAGACACATAGACATTAAAAGAGAGGAGGTGGAGAGAGAGAGAAAGAGAAAGAGAGAGAGAAAGAGAAAGAGAGAGGGGAGAGAGAGAAAGAGAGGGAGGGAGAGAGAAGCAAGTTGTGGGAGGGAACCAGCAAATGTCCAAAAGATTGTGAACTGCGATATTTGTTTGCCACTAATTAATTGACTTCAAAAACATCCTCAACAAGTTCTGGGACCAGAGTTCAACTCTTATTAGACTTCCTTCTGTGAGAAATATACTTAGTTGCACTAATGAATTCATACACAAAATATGGCTATGTTTATAAATTTTAATGATTTCCTGCTATACAATCCAAACTGATGAATATAAAAACAACCTGATCATTTTCATCGTCTAGACATAATTATAAAGGTGCTTCAATTCCTTAATTTCAGTTCCCTGTCTGAAATCAAACAAAACACACATGTAAAAATCCCAGAATAATAATTGAACTTGAAATCACTGAAAGACAGATGCAGCATACCATTAATTTTGGCTAGATTTATTTGTTTTAATTTTTGTTTTTACTTCTCTTGGGGATTGGCTTTTGTCTACGATCATCAATTGAACAAAGCAAAGTTATCATTAATTTTGTGCATCACTTCATCTTAATAGATATTTGATGCTCTAACTATAGCTGAATATGTAAATGAAGTAATGAAAACAAAATACTTTCATATGCCAGAAATTTTCATGAATTTTGTTAGTGGCCTGTATTTGTAAATGTTTCATGCTGAGTAAGAAAGTGCGAACACAACATTGGTGTACAAATCATAAAAGTTTCTGGTTTGCATTAATTATACTTAATTCAAACACGCCGGTAGTAAGGGCGAATGGGAAGAGACTACACAACATACATGTACATCACAGCGTTGTTAATTAGCGTTTAATTGATTGCACCTGCAAAAATTCCTTATTTTTAATCAAGTTTTTGCTCAAACTTTCATTGACCCATTTCTCTCATATTTTCTGCTTCTATTAATACAAGCTACAATATCGTCCCTATTTTCACGAAGTGACGCTAGTGAATGAAAATTGCATACAATTTGCGTGCGGATTTTCCTCACTACCGTCACTTCATGAAAACAGGAACGATATAAAGGTCGACTTCACCTTTAAGAGAATCTTCCTTCCTGTTTATTATAAATAACAATTACATCTTTACAGCTAATGATCAAATATAAACGTGTTTGACCAACCTTCACTCGTTTTAATAAGAACACGAACCATGGAGGCAAAGATAATTGGACACGCAAACATATAGGGAGTGGCACTACCCCATCAATGAGCCACCCACTGTAACATGTCCATCACTAGTCAAGAAATTGTTATCTCCAGCATAGTTTGTGGGTACATACAGGAGGGGTGGGGTTCTACCTGTCATGCCCCCTCTGCTCTTTGTCGGGATAAGGAAAGTGCCCCTCCAGGAGATGCAAAATTGCCCTTATCTGTTTTTTCAGTATACTAAAATATTGATGAAAACCAGACTGACACACAATTATGGTCAAGCAACAATGTGATAATAGATGTGGGGTTTTCCCTTACCTGTCACTCCTTGTCAACCCCATGTAGAATGGTGGATCCCAAGCTAATATGTCCTGCATATGATAGAAAAGGAATGTGAGGGTTCTACCATTCTACAAAATAGGGGTGTAAAAACAACTCCCCTGAAAATAACACAAAGAGTAACTCAGAAAATAAATCAATATCACCTCATCATGGATGCAACCAATAGAATAGAATGTTAATCTTTCAACTCATGAAAATAATCGCACTATTAAACTCATAACCATTCATTATTTATATGATTAACGCTTTCCAAACCCTTGTTCAGGATACAGTTGAGTCCAACAAACAATCCACAGTGGAAAAATACGATGACATTAAAGCAAACAGGTATTACACCTTACATTTTTGTATCTAACAATAATTTGAGGGCCCCCATTTATGCGCAGATACATGTTCTCATATTAACATCCCATCAATTATTCATTAACACATATGTCAATGTAATAAACACCTTGCACAAACTACATATGCATAGTTAATAGAGGCGATCCTAACTTACTTTTGAAGATGGGTTGTGCTGGCCTTTCACTCTCCGTAGTTCATCCATTTCTTTTTCTACCCTGCAGTCATGGAGAAAATAAGGAAAATATGAATCAGAACGAGTACAAATTAGGAGAATATTAAGAAAAAGAGAACTGATTTTAAAAATCAAGAATGAAAATAAAAAATGAAAACAATAATAAAATAGTATTTATGTATCAATGGAATCATTCTTAGCAAATCATAAGCTTAAGTTAAAGAGTATATAGTCGTTTGTGAAGTAGGCAACTTGGCGAACACTGAGCCAACGGATATTGCGCTCCCGTACGGACATACGTATAATGGGACACTAGTACACACGTGAGCGTAATACACATATAAATGTATCGGGTGAACAAATGCAATAGTAATACATGTATCTCCCACACAAAATATGTAACATTTGGTAAAGAGTACAGGAGAGTTGGAGAGAAGGAATGGCTACAGGACACCGCCTGTTTCTCTGATTTTTCTGCTTTCATTCAAATGACCTTATTACAAAGGTTGGATTGCCCTTTAACCGACCTGTCAAAAAGTTTATCCGATGTTGACGTCAGGAAAGACATGACCTTCTCGGGGCTGCCCGCCATCGTGCCCCTCAGCGCGCGATGGGCCCAGGTGGGGAATTCCACCAGGTTGGCAAGCTCGTGGCGACCAGCTAGAAGACGATCCAGGATTTCCGACTGGTCTTTGTTCGGATGGAGATAGATTTTGTAAGACGCTTCTCTGACCTGTGGAAAGTGAGATGGATACACTGTTTGATAAGCTCAATTTTTAAATTGATTTATTATCATACTTTTTGTACATAAAAAATATATGTTTATGGAGCAAATCGTAACTAATCATTTACGAGTTAAGAGACGACCTAAGAAAGCAAGAGCCTTGTTGGTGCTGCCACCATAAATAGTAATTTTACTATTAAACATAGAAACCATAAAAAACATGTACTGGTACATTAAAAAAAAAAAAAAGTAAAGTGAAAAGGAAGATTATTGCCTGATCATAGATATAGTAAACCTGTGTATTATTTAAAGTATTCAATATTAGTGATTTGAATCGCATTTAAAGACAATTTCTGATTCATTCATTACAAAAATTGTATTTTTTAAACTTAGATAATATTACAGACTTAATGTGGCCATGTAGCTGAGAGTGACACCGTAATAATCACAATATCATGATGCACTTAATCTTTTTCTTCTTTCAAGTCTGAAGGATTACTATACACATGAACCAGCTAGAACTAAAAAGAGATATTTGGAAAACTGTAAAATAACTCACTAGATCATTGGGACTATCGCTGTACAGTGAGTTGATTGTTACGTTGCTACCGTCAATAGTGAAGCAATGCTTTATGTGCGGGGGGATCATATCTTTAGGTACACTGTGACCGATCTGAGTATTCTGAAGGAAGTAGCTTCCAAGCATCAGGAGCTCCTCGTTCAGACTCACAAACTTTTTTCTCTGAAATGAACAAAAAGAAGAAGAATAGGTGATATATTTTTGTTTAATGAAATCCTGTTCACTGATTGGTCAACATATAGCATCATGTGAACATTGCTATGATGTCAACGATAAGAAAAATGTGCTGTACAGTGCCATCATCCATGGTGTAGTGCACTATACCATGGCACTATATACTAGTACCATGGATGACATCATAGATATGCGATCGATCAAGATCAATGTGATATTGGTGTCGGCCCGGGTCGCGGTACGGTCGTCTGTGCTGCTCTCACTGCACTCTACACTACTTCAGTGACAGTATACATTATTGCTATTATTATTATTTTTATGAAGGTTGGTTTGAAAAATATAAAACAAATATATCATGGACTATTTCAATCCACTAGTGAAATTATGGATTCCTCAGCGACAGAAATAGCACTATTTTCCTGCATGCCACCTCAATCTATTATTTCAACTAGAGCCCCTCAGTGCATGGTATTTTTGTGTACTATTTACTGCTCTGCAATGCTTATGCCGGAGAGAGGAAGAGAAAATAGTACCGATTCTGGTTACAGGATCATTTACAAAATTTATCATAATTAACCTATCCTTCTATAGCACATTTCATCTCAAGTATCAATGCACTTTACAGTAATACAACAACAAAATTACAGATTACAAGCACGAAAGCAAGTACTTAAAATACATTTGCACACAACGCGTAGCTGAACACGTTGAACAATATTATAGTTATATTACAGTTATGCTTTGACAATGTGAATGGCGGCCTTAAAAACATCACTTACAAATACATATCAGCAATGATGCGGAATTGGTTATCTCAAAATATCAACTGCTAAATTCAGGTTTGGTTTCAATGACTGTCCATGGGGTAATGTTTCCTTTACTTATAATGTACAATAAGGAATTCATTATCAGTATTAACTAATTCATTTCAAACGAATTCACTGATGACAATAATAATGCATTTAGCAACATTTCACTTATATTTGAGTGTACTTGGTTATGGTTGGTCCATGGTTATATAATCACTACAAATGGGGCATCAAAGTAAAGGGAAATAAACAAGCTTTTAGATGATACTAAAGTCAATTATGACAGCACATCAAAACATGAGATATCTACGCTAAAACTTGGATTGAAGAACTTATTTGGAGGATTTTAGTTCTTACAGTGCTTTCTTCCAGGTGTATCCCACTCTGCTCAAAGTCAAACATGAAGAGCTGAGCAACCCTCTGTGATTCCTCATCCATCGATGACATCACAGCCCGGTCGTCAAGGAGACGACGTAATGACCTGTGTAGCTCCGTGTTTGTGTTCAACCTAAGAGTTTGAAAATGACTTCAACAATACATGTGTATCTATACTATTGTCGAATAAAGGAGACGCAAAGGATCAGTGGTGGAGCAGTGGTCTCATAACCCGGAGGTTCCTGGTTTCGAAACCAAGTTGATGAGCTAGTGTCCTTTGGTAAGGCATTAATCCTCATTATCGAGTTCCTCGGAGAGACTTAAAGCCGTCAGTCCCTTGGTTGCTCACTTACAATCATACACCTGCTTTCTTAGCAGTCAGGTTAAACAAACTATCATACCAAAATCTCTCTAAGATCTGCAAGTGGTCAAAGATTTGGATGAATGAATTGTTCTTATAGCCCAATTAAAAACTCTATCAGTAATCACTTATCAGGCCTAGAATCCAAGTTGATGATACGATCGACTCTTGCTTATCCATGTCTTTTTATTCTTTAATATTCTTATTATGTATTTGTCTCTTGCCATTGTTTTGTATCTGTGCTTTTTATGATAGGTCAAATAAATAATAATATTAATGATAATCTTAAATTGGATGAGAATCACCTTTGTATTATTTAGAGAGTGATCTACCATTGGGGTCCCTATTCATTTTCAGCCTCAAATATGACTTGGACCTTTCATTGGATAGATGAAAAACCAGTGAAAACCGGTGTGCAATTACTATGTAAAGGATGTATCAAATATGGTCTTAATGGGCCAGTGGCCTTACAGTACAGGTTCCCTTTAATACAGATTTCCATGAGAAATTGAGAATTACCATTTACACGGAAATGAAACACACAGTCTTTGTAGGCAAGTGGTCTATAGTTCCTTTCAATAATAAACAATATTTGAGGGATCTTTCGAGACAGGGGGTCTTTCTATGCAGGTGGTTGCAAAGGCAGGTTTGACAGTCACTCATATTCCACTTACACTTCTACCGTTGCGCTGACAGCCATGCATGCATCCTCTGCAGCCTTGCGGAACTTCTCGTCTGGGTGGGCGATCCTCACAAAATCAGACTGAGACATTGATTGAAAAAGGAAAACAATTATTTGCTTTTAGATTCCTTCATAGGATTGAATGGTGACTGAGGTGGAGTTAGTCTCTCTTAATGTTGAAATGAACATTGTTTAAAGTGCAACAAAGCTGAAACTCCCTCGAAATTTTATCCGGAAAACCAGGGTTCATATTTCTTTTTCCACAAAAGATTACTACCATTTCTTTGCAGAATAAAATTCACCGTCATTCTCTCCGTCTCCTGCTTCTTTCTTCCTGAGTAACTTTCAAGAACGTTTAAAAGAACACATTGAATAGTTTCAAACAAAATAACTTCTATACTGCTAAATCAGTTTCTTTTCCTTTTGGTATATATATATCATAGTTTCTATCTCTTGTTTCTCTTTGGCAAATGCACACTGGATAGTATTGTTTATGATCATCAACAAATCTTGTTTCTTAACCTTGAGAAATACATGGGCATCACTCAATCAGAGTTGGCTTACACCCAAATGATATTTGGAACGATTTTCACTAACTTTCTTTCAATACTTTTTATGCTACTCTTCAAAAAAATTTGACTTACCAGATCAGCCACTCTACAGAGTGCATCTGAAAGTTTATCAAACAGTACAACGACCTCTTGGCAGGGTTGAGTGTGGATGACCTCGTTCAAAAGGTCTTTGACCTCTGCCAAAGACTTCTCCTGTGCTTCTAAAAAGCCCTCTGGTCGTGTCAACTCTGGCATTCCAAAGAGACCCTGTGAAAATGAAAGATCTTTAGTGTATTTGACTCTATAAATACTTAATTCAGAATTTTTTAGCTTTCAATTTAAATAAAATCAAGAAATTCCCCCCCCCCCCTAGTTTTCATTTTGGGATAATGTTCTAAAGAAATATACTGTGTGATTCAAGCCCTAGGAACAAGCCATGATTTTGTTTTTAAAGAAATGCTTCATCCTACCCGACTAAAAAAAAGCTTGTACCCTTGCAACATCCTTTATGCTTTTGTTTAAGAAAGAATGCTGACATTTTTATTACAACAACCAAAGAAACTCTAACCCGACCCCTTCCCTGCCCTTTTCCTTGTTATAGGCAGAAAAATAGAGGATCAAATGGTCTTTGAATGATTTTACATCTCTTGCCCCAGCAACAATTTTTCTGTGGTCAAATATCCTACGCCTAAACAAATTCTTTACTCCAACCGTGAACCAGATACTACCTCATCCCTAACTCTAACCTAACTCAACTGCAAGTAATCTTAACCCCATCTTTGGCGAAATGAAGCCTAAAACACCTGGGGGTTGTTTCACAAAGACTAAGATCAACTTGAAGTTGGACACAAATCATGGTCACAAATCTACAAGATTTACATTTTTTGATAATTCATTATTGAAAAAAAAAAATTATCTAGAGATCATAATGATGAGAGAAAAACGGTGACATGAACAGCTTGCCATAGTTAAGTCCAACTTAAAGTCGATCTTATTCTTTGTGAAACACTCCCCAGGTTTAAAAGCATATGTCATAGCAGTCTTCACATTATGATGTCACTTACCACATTCTTGCCCGACTTGTCCAGCTTTCGATTGGTCTTGGCATTGAAGGCTGCCCCAAGAGGTGACCAAGTAGTTACTTTCCTTGTCTGCCTCACATGATGGTTACATCTTGAAGATGATAGCCGTCTCTTGATGCCCTCAAAGATGTTCCGTCTTAAAGATGCCATTCTTGCTGTCACTGTGTACTACACATACATGTAATACTTTTCTGTATACAAAATTAAAAAGATATTATACAATGGCTGCCTTTACTTGTATCTGCTTAAACCCGCAGAAATATATTAAATTGTTCATTTCTTTCTCTTCCATATAATAATAATTTGCTTACTCGGGGAACCTCATCAGCACTGAAGCTAAGGACCCTGTAAGTATTGGTACACTAGGCCCTAGGCCTAGCAACCACACATAGCTGCATTACGATCCTGGCTGTGTATTAAAAGCTGTTTTTACTGATTATCAACATTTCAAACACCACTATAAAACATTCAACTAATTTCACTAAAAATCAGTACTTTAGTAACAATTGATGACACCAAGATAGCAGTAAAATATAATTTGTTCAACTTATTGATGTTAAAAAGAATAATTTACATATTCAAATTCTTCTTCTTCTCCTTCTTCTTCTCCTCCTCCTCCTCTTCTACTTCTTCTTCTCCTCCTCCTCCTCTCCCTCCTCCTCCTCCTTCTTTTCTTCTTCTCTCTCTCTCCCTCCTCCTCTTCTACTTCTTCTCCTCCTTCTCTCTCTCTCCCTCCTCCTCCTCTTTTACTTCTTCTCCTCCTTTTCTTCTTCTTTTCCTCCTTTTCTTCTTCTTCTTCTTCTCCTCCTTCTCTCTCTCTCCCTCTTCTTCTTCTTCTTCTTCTTCTCCTCCTCCTCCTTCTCCCTCTCTCCCTCCTCTTCCCCTCCTCCTCTTCTACTTCTTCTTCTTCTTCTCATCCTCCTCTTCCTTCTCCTCTTCATCTTCTTCTCCTTCTTCTCCTCCTCCCATGCCTCCTTCTCCCTAGATCCCTCTTATTCTTCTTCTTCTCCTTCTTCTCTCTCTCTCTCCCTCCTCCTTTTCTACTTCTTCTTCTCCTCTTCCTCCTCCTCCTCTTCTACTACTTCTTCTTCTTCTTCTTCTTCTTCCTCCTCCTGAGTCCTCCTCTCGATAACAATATAGATCTAGACTAGTCCCACCTGTATTATTTCATGTCATGTTTCAAAGCTTCGGAAGAATACACACTTGTGAAACAACAAGTCCATATCTAATTCACGATTGCAAACGTAATAATGGAATCATAAAAACAAGGAGTTCTATTAACAACATTTTTGCATGAAAACTGAATAAAAATATCGACATTATTAGACTTTGATATGATATTTCAACAACATACCTGCGAGGAGAAATTGCTCGTGATTTCGATTGGCTCGAAAACATGTTGCAATAACGGATAGCTCGGCCTACCATAGAACAAATGTATGGCACGCCGTCCACGCAGAAAATATTGTTTATCTAAAATCTCCTTCATTTCCCCCTTCATATTTCCTTTTCTTTCTTTGCCTTTAAAAACAATATAATCTCTCTGTCTTTCTTTCCATGTTTCGCTATCCGTCTTTTATTCCCTCTCCTCCCCCTCTCTCTCCCTCTCTCTCTCTCTCTCTCTCCCTCTCTCTCTCTCTTTCTTCATCTCTCTTTTCTTTTCCTCCCTCCCATGATAACTCGATCTGTCATATATATATATATATATATATTTTTTTTTTTAAAGAGCCGATCTATGGTTGACCCTTAATTATATCCATCAACATTTTTTTTTTAAATTGTGTTGCCGCATATAGGCCTATACCAACGGCCAAACGTCCGGGTCGATTTTTTTCTTCTTAATGCAATATTAAAAATGAATAACATAGTTTGTTGAATTATTCATTACAGCATTATCAACTAATTTCTGGAGACAAAAAATATAAATGTGTTACTTCTCGATCGTTATCCTTTCAAAATCCACAAGCTTTCATGAGTCACCGTATTGTCTGCCAATTTCATTGGTGGGATACTTATCAGTCTGCAAGAATCTTCAACTGTGAAGGAGGTAGACTTAACCCAAAGAAGAAGAAGAATTCCTATTTCAATGGTTTTTCAAATATATATGTTTTGATGTCTCTTAATTATGATCGGATCCGATTTTTTGTTCTTTCACATTTCAGAACTAGAACAGACTTAAACCTGTGCACTATACATCGAAAACAAACGATGGTCAAATCATTATAGACTCAGAGAAATATTTAAGTTTGAAATGGGGATTTACGAGAAGTCGGGGGCTTCGGATGAATTTTAGGCCAATTACTTGTTTTTTCATAGGTAAATAAAGGAGGGGTATTTTGACTATTTTCTTCACTTGGAATATGATTTTTCTTCTGTCAGATACACGAAGAAGCATTTATACAAGCAGGAGGGGGCACTACTCGCGAAAGGGAGAAGTCACATGGTGAGAAAGGAAAAGGAGTTTATTGTTCTCTCTTTATATTATTCTCTACTACATAATTCTATAGTTTATTATTCTCTAATCTTCTGTAATTATATTCTTTTCTGCTATATATTTTCTGTAGTATATTACTATCTCCTAAATTTCTTCTGTGGTATATCTTTTCCTGCTATTTATCTTCTGTAGTATATGTTATTCTCTTATTCTCTCCTAAATATTTTCTGTATTATATTTCTCTATATGTAGTATATTTCTCTACTATATATCTTCTGTAGTACATATCTCTTAGGCTCCCTCCCTCTCCCCTCTGCCCCCTTCTCTCTCTCTCCGTCTATGTCTCTGTCTCTCCATCTCTCTCTGTCTTTGTCTTTCTCTCTCTATCTCTCTCTCTCTCTCTCTCTCTCTCTCTCTCTCTCTCTCTCTCTCTCCCTCCCTCCCTTTCCTTGTGTCCCTCTGCCCCCATCTCTCTCCCCCTTTCCCCTCCCCTTACATTTCCTTATCTAGGTAATCTCATGCTCTTTCTATACATATATTCCCACTCTATCTCCACATAGATTTTTTTTAGATTTAGATTTAGATTTTATTTATTTCCGTTTCAAAACAAACAAAATATAAACAGACATAATATAATACAGTCAAATATAATATAAACAAAGTAAATTCAGTATTATGTAGAACAAAATTTAGTTGATAAGAAATATTGGGAAAAAACAGTACTGAACAATAGAAAAAAATGACCTTGATGAAGTAATTCAAAACGGAGGGGCTTGCTAAAAAAGCAGAGCTTGTATGAGGCAAGCCCCTGACTTAGTTACATGGATACGCTTAAATAATTATGGTCGAAAGCTAATACCAGTAAAACACACTGAAAGGGAATACAAAAAAAAGAAAAAGTAAAAGTAAAAATAAAAGTAAGATAAATATAGTAACAGAGAGAGAGAGAGAGAGAAAGGGGAGAGAGCAAGAGAGAAATAGAGAGCGAGAGAAAGGCAGCAAGAAGGAGATGGGGACAGGAGGCAGGTACACCACCAGGTCGTTAGGCTTGTTTAGATTATTCTTAAAAAAGAAACAAAAAAGGAGGAATAACAAAAGGAAAGATTTGTTTTATCTTTCCGTAGGTTTAGATTTTTGAGCTTGGCTTGTTGGTGGGGAGTATTGGCTGATTAATGTTTTCCTAAGTTTACGTTTAAAATTGCTAAGACTAGGGGCTTCTTTTATATCGTTGGGAAGAGAATTCCAATAGGCACATCCAGCGAAGACAAATGAATTCTGTGCAAATAATGTTCGTGTTAAGGGTAAGTGATAACAGTTCCGTTGTCTAGTCGGGTAATTGTGTACAGAGGCATTTTTGCAGAACATATCGGAAAAAATTGCGGGGAGGTCGTCTTTACTTAGTTTGAACATAAATTGGCCGAGTTGGAACACATAGATATCTTTCACTTTGAGAATATTATTTTCGAAAAATAAAATATCTGTATGAGATCTGAATTGTGTTTGAAATATTATCCTGAGTGCTTTTTTCTGCAGCAGTAGGATCCTATTTAATTGTGTTTGTATTGCACATCCCCATGCTATAATCCCATAATTAATGTATGGTAATATTAAGGTATGATATAATGTAAGAAGAGTTCGAGAAGGAAGAAAGTATTTGAGTTTATTGATAATACCGATGTTTCGTGAAATGGTTTTGCATATATTATCGATGTGAGTTTTCCATGATAATTTTTCATCAATAAACACTCCCAAGAATTTGGTTGTAGAAACATTAACAAGAGCAGCGTTATCAAAAATAATTGCACCTGGCAAACTATTGATTTTGTTGCTAAATAGCATGTAATTGGTCTTCTGCAGATTAAGTGATAGTTTATTAGCCTTGATCCAGTCAGTTACATTTTTTAGTTCAGAGTTTACAGTTCTAAGTAATTGGTTCGCATTCTCATGAGAAAAGAAAATGTTGGAGTCATCTGCAAAAAGTATAAATGATAATAAATTTGAAGATTTTTGAATGTCATTAATATAGGTAATAAAAAGAAGGGGGCCGAGTAGGCTACCCTGCGGTACACCACAGGTAATAGGAAGTGTAGAAGAATTACAGTTGTTAACCGATACAAATTGAGTCCTATCTGTAAGGTAACTCCTGAACCACTCCAAGGCCTTCCCTCTAATACCATAGTGAGAAAGTTTGTGAAGAAGAATTTCATGGTTTATAGTGTCGAAGGCCTTGGAGAAGTCCAGGAATATACCTACAGTATGCAAACCTTTATCAATGGAAGTGGTAACTGTTTTCATAAAAGACAAAATTGCATGCGAGGTGCTATGATTTTCACGGAAACCAAATTGGAAGTGTGAGAAAATATTGTATTTTTTAAAAAACGTGGTTGTTCTTGTAAAGACAAGTTTCTCAAGAACTTTAGATAACGAGGTAAGTAAGGATATGGGACGATAGTTAGTAACGAGTTGATTATCACCTTTCTTAAAGAGGGGTATGACCTTGGCGATTTTCATTTGATTAGGTACCCGACCTGTATGAAGTGAAATATTAAAGATATGCACCAAGGGATGAACAACAGCTCTGATAATTTTCTTTAATAAGAAGTTGGGAATACAGTCAAACCCGGCGCTCTTCTTAATCAGAAGATTGTTAACAATGTTTATAATTTCTCGAGTGTTTGTAGGATTAAAAAAGATGGAATTTTGGTTAGGGTTGACAAGAAAATCGTTAAATGATTTGGTACTCTGTGGCACTTGTTGTGCCAGTTTGTTACCCACTTGTGAAAAGTACGAGTTAAAATTTTCAGCGATTGTATCAGCATCATCGGTGATAGTATTATTGGTTTTGATTTTTGTTATTGTTGATCCTTTTTTCTTCTTATTTAATACACCATTAATGATTTTCCATGTATTCTTCATATCATTTTTGTACAAATTGAGTTGTGAAGTATAGTATTCTTTTTTTGAAATACGTAATAAAGTGGTAAGGGTGTTTTTATATAATGTGTACTTAGAGCGAGATTCGTCACTTGGTTTTGTAATATATTTATAATACAAGTTATTCTTGCGGTTGATAGATCTTAAAAGCGATTTTGTAATCCAAGGATGAATTGGGATCTTTTTATAGTTTGATCTCCGGTGGGTGGTGAGGGGAACATGAGTATTTAAAGACGCTGTAAGCTTATTGATAAAGAAGTCGTACGATTCGTCAACATCTAATGAATCAAAAACGTTCGACCAGTCTATTAAGTCTAAATCACTGATTAAATTAGTAATATTATCATCAGTTATTTTGCGATATGGAGTAGTGATCGTCGCTTTTTTGACAAGTTTATTTATACACAACTTAGCAAAAACTGGAAAATGGTCAGAAATGTCATTTAGGATGATACCGGCTTTGGGGATGGGGTAGGTTATATTGCTAAATATATTATCAATAATAGTAGCTGAATTTTTTGTCACTCTTGTGGGTTTAGTGATAAGTGGTAAGAAAGAATTGGATAAAAAAGTTTCGAGAAACTCTTGCGAAACGTTGTTAATGTTGCAATTCATTAAGTTAATGTTGAAGTCACCCATAATACAGCAATCTTTGTTTTTCAACAGAGGATCTAGCAGAAGGTCATTAAGAGTTCTTAGAAAATTTTGAGTATTTGATTGAGGAGGTCTGTATAAAACGCCTACAATTAAATTTTTTCCACTTGGGTTGTTAATTTCAACAAAAAGGGATTCTAAAACATCGTTAGATATAGTCATATTAGGTTTAAGAGCATATTCATATAGTTGCGGTATGTAAAGTGCAACACCACCACCGGGTCTAAAAGTTCTGTTATTAACAACCAAATTAAAATCTGTGAGTGAATAGAGGGAACATGGGTTTTCGGAAAACCAAGTTTCTGTTAATCCTATAATTGAAGATTTGGGAAGCTGGTTACTGTCTATGAATAATTTAAGTTTATCAAAATTTTTATTGGCACTTCGAATATTTAGATGGAGAAGAAAAAGGTTTTCCTCACAACTGTTTGATTGTAGAAAAGATTTAAAACTGTGTTCAGTAAAGTAGTGTGAAGTAACGAGTTGCCCACATTCATCATTTGGATCAAAGTTGTAATTAAAATCAGATGTGTTTTTATCCATAGAATTCATTATATATGTATCATAATTGGAGTTGCCTATAAAACTAGCGCCATGTTGCGACGAAAGAGACAGCAAGCCATCGTTATCAACCGAGCTGAAAGGGAAGTCAGAAAAATCAGCCATAAGAGGGGGGAGGTAATAAACTAGTGATGCCTAACAAGTGGGTTTCACGATACCATGTTCCTGCTCCTGAGCCCGTAGGAGAAGAGGGGATGAGGAAGATCATACTGTAAAAAAGAAGGGGGGAAAATGAAAATGACAGGAAAGTCGAAAGTGAAAAAAAAAAAAAAAAAAGAAGAACAAATAGAGAAAACAACAAAAGGAAGACAATTACAAAAACAAAAACAAGACAAACAATGAAAACTGTCTATCTACAGTGTGAGTCAAAAAAAACTTTACACCTAGAAAAATGCTAATAATTTTAAGAATCATTTATGAAAAGTAAATTATTATACACCATATGAAAGAGTGTTTCATCCCAAATCGTTTGGTACCATTTTAGGTGGTATGTGTTCACGCTTGGATAAATAGGAGGCATTGTTTGCGAGAGTGCAAAAATCGACTTGCGCCAAATAATGCTTATGTGATGTTTGAATAAAACAATTGGGATTTCGGTATTAATTCGATCTTTGCAGATCCAAATAACATCCCTACCAAAATTAATCATGTCACACATATCAAAACACACACAGAGTCACACTCAATAAGTCACACAAACACACGCACACACTCGCACACACACACACACACACACACACACACTTCTTCTTTGAACAGACAGTGAATGGGGAGCGCTATCTAAGAATGATAGATGATCAGGTTGTCCCGGCTCTGGATCATATGGCACGATTTAGGCGTCAGAGAAACGGTCCTTTCAGGCACCTTTGGTGGGCACAAGATGGTGCCCCTGCTCACAGGACAAGGATTGTGATGACCAGGTTGAGAGAACTCTTCGGGAACAGGATCATCGCTCTGAACGAACCTGTGGAGTGGCCACCTCGATCCCCGGACCGAACACCGCTTGATTTTTTCGTCTGGGGTTACCTCAAGTCTCGGGGTGTACCAGAGCCCACCTGTGAACCTCAACGACCTACGAGAGAGGATCAGGATTGAGAGCGAAGCACTTGGGAGAGACAGGCGCATGCTTCGTCGAGTGTTTCAGGAGATGCTCCATCGCGCTAGAAAGTGCATCGAAAGGGACGGAGGTCATGTCGAGGAGTAGATGAACGGACAGTTACTTGCTGGTCACAAATGAAGCTTCAAAGGATCCATGATGATAAGCATTTGAATTAACATTATCATCATAATTATGATGATCGTTAACAATTTGAAGATCAAGTAAAAAATAAAGTTTGTCAAAGCATATTGAAACAGAATGTGTTTTTTTTGTACATGCGTATTTTACTCCAAATGAACACCATTATCATATGTTTGTGTGTGTGCGCGTGTGTGTGGGTGGGTGTGTTAGTGTGTGTTTTTCATATGTGCGTGCACCCATGGTGGAAAACGCGACCACATATAAGTATAGGACCTTCATGGCGAGGACAGACAGCGAAGTGCGGACGTCCTCGTTTTTCCGAGGACGTCCTCGATCCCAAAATTCAACGAGAGTACCCAGGATCATTTTGTTATCACTTGTATAATCATAATACACTGAAAAGAGAAAAGTCATCAATTGAGTGGTTTCGGTCCTACGGAGTGTGTTACTTATACACAATCTACAAGGACTTCAAGTTTCGCCGAAAAAATGTGTGTGTGAACTTTGGGCCCTAGTCCCAAGTTGTGCACTGGCCTGCATATCACATTAAACACAAGTCCCAGCATGCATCGCGCCATGAGTGTGGATCAATGCGCGCTTCATCTCTTGCAGCGCATGCAGTGCATTAGTGCTAGCGCCAGTGCGCCCACCGCCCGTCCAGGCGCCGAGTGCAGTGCGTGTCGGCCCGGCCGTCGTCTGCTTGAAATTTGTGACTAGCACTCCTGGGCTTGCCATGGCGACGAGGAGGTTGGAAGGCAATCAGAGCAATGTAAGTACCATGTAATAACGTCATTTACATAGATCATCTTACGTGGTCAAGCTTGTTACCCTAAACTTTGTATTGCCGATCGAGTACGACTCCGGCCAAGTTGAACTTATCAGCTCCCTTTTTAGTAGTCCCAAACACTCTAATTGATGTCATGGAGTCTAAATTAAATCTAAAAAGTACATGAAGGGAAGTTATAAGACCATAAACTTTTTTTTTTCGGGTAATTAAATGGTTTGAAGAGAATAGCAAATAGCCTCATTAATTAAGGACATGTTTTGTTTTGTAGCATTTTGATTAACTGCATCATTTTTCATCAAGAGCCCATATTTGTTGCTTAACATTTCTCGATATAGATTCTAGACCTACCAGTAATTCTCGTCATTTGTAATGAATATCTCTAAGACAGTGACATCAATTTCCATCGGAAGTGTCTACTTTGCAGTTCACATGCACCCAAGCTTGGTTTTTTCCTTTGAATATCAGATAAAGGTATCCCAAAGGGTCTTTCTTTTGTCTCAAAGAACCTACTTAGGTCTATATCAGATTTGTTACATGAGCATAACGATAAACTCAATTTCTTTTTCTTGATAGTGTTTAAGGTAAATTATTTATTTCTTTTTATTTATAATTGTAGTTTTCTGTGGAGCAAAGAGTGTTGGCACTCTGGCTTGATTATATATCAGTTAGAGCAAAAGTGTGTAATTATGATTTCAAGAGTGATTTTTAATCTATATATTGTTTTATCAAAAGAGTTTTTTCTCCCTCCCCCGTTATTTTTGTATCATTTATATTTTAAGCTGATAAATGTTAAACATTGCACAACATTTAAATTGAGGAGGATGTGTAATAAGTACTGCTACCTTTTTCAAATATTTATTTCCATTGATTTAATCAACAGGCTAAGAAGCTTCAAAGGCAGATAGAGGCACATATTCCACCGTTGTTAATCTCTAGCGGGATTATTATTAATATTTCTATAAATAAGCAGAATAATGAAATGGCTTTTCAGGATTGATGTGCTGAGAAAGAAACCAATGGATTTCTTCATAAGAAGATTGCTATATTTGTAAAGGATATCAATTTAGTCTTAATTGATACAAATGTACACTTTGTCATTTCAGGAAAATGCAAAATCCAGTATGAGGATAATGATGTTAGGTGGCTCCCTGAGCATCAGGTAAGTAATCGTTTATTTTTCTCCTTGACATGGGCGGGTAGGATTCATATATATATGGCAGTTCAATCATTCATTCAAGTTTTTCCATAAACATAAAAAACAAGGCTTTTGAAGTCGTGTTTAATCATTAGGTACATTAAATAATGTTGCTCAGATATGTCTTGGTTCAGTAGCCCTGGAAACTGTTTTTGTTTGAGAGGGGATTCAGAACCAATAAAGACCCATCCCTCTGTCATAAGACTTAGCACATGTATGTACAATATGTACATGTTTATGAAGATTATCGGTTAAATTTGAGGTCAAAGGTCAGAGATAATACCTTGAGGTGCTATGGAATGAAACTTGCTCTTGTATATATCTGCATGAATAACTAAATGTATGCGGATATTACCTGACTATACTTATTGGTCTTACTGTCAAAGTTTAAATATAAATATAAATGACTTCACATGGTATGTCACGTTATCGAGAAAATAGCGATGCCCATGCCATGCTGAGAAACTGTACTTTGTTCTTAGTTGCCTCTCTTATACACTTTGGTGCGGAATCTTGTAGATTAATGGGCAAGAGTGTTAGGTTGTCGAGTTATAATGGAGCTAGTCCAATGAATATACGAGCAAATGTATGTATCTATACAATATAAAGGTCTGAACTCCATTGCCACAATTTTCACAATACCACAAGAATAGCTCAAGATCTAATCTGTTGGGGATTTTAAATATTATTTCTCAACTTCTAATTTGCACAAATATTTACTGTTGCTTTTAAAAGGGACAAGTCACCTTTAGGGTATCACAATTAACGAGTAACATGCCTGTGTAGGTCACCTGAATAAATCTCAGATGGCCAAATGTGACGCTATCTTGGGTCGAGGCAGGTACTGTAGAGGCAAATTATTATCTGTGGATTGTTTAACAAGCCTAAATAATGGGGTGACATGTGTGATTTAAAGATATTTCATGTATTGATTATGCAGATAATATGTTAATCTGCCATATGTAATAACATATACCTGTTAAGATGAAACGTCTAATAAAACTAGATTTGTTTAGGATTTTTGTTTTGTTTTCCTACTTCTTGTTACATTTAGGTTAGAGCTGATCCTACTGAGTCTCCTAAAGAAGGCAAGATGGCCAAGGAAAATGCTGTTGGGCTTTCCGCACAAGGCATGCTGGTCAAGGGCGATGCTGATGAGCTGTCTACAGAGGTTATGTTGGTCATGGGCGATGGTATTGAGCAGTCTACAGAGTTAATGACGGTCAAGGGCGATGCTGTTAAGCAGTCTACAGAGGTCATGTTACTCACAGGCGATGCTGTTGAGCAGTTTACTGAGGTCATGACGGTCATGGGCAATGCTTTTGAGCAGTCTACAGAGGTCATGATGGTCAAGGGCGATGCTGTTGAGCTGTCAACAGAGGTCGTAACCGCCATTGAAGATGCTGTTGAGACATTTGCAGATGCCATGATAGTTAAGGGCGATGTTCTTCAGTCATCTACAGACGGCATGACGGTCAAGGATGATGGTGATGACATATCTGATGGATATGATAGTGTCGAGTCTTCCTCAGTTTGGCTATCTAATACCTACGTCAGTCTTAACAGTCCCATTCCAAATCCAGAGAACTTCCATGCATTGTCTCTCAGTAGCATTGGCAGTAACAGTGACAGTGAGTATGCACCTCTGACAAACAATGAGACAGACAGTGGCAGTGAGTATGCACCTCAGTCCGACAGTAAGCCTGTGAGTGACTGTGAGCATTTGCTACTATCCCACCATTTGCCAAGAAATCCACTTGGTTCCACCTGCTCAGAAAAGATGAAACCAGTAATGTCAAGTGGTGATGTATCTCAAACTGTTACAAAAATGAAGAATTGTGACACAAGAGAGAACATACCAACATCAAGTGATGATGTAACATCTACTAGTACTTTATTTGATAAGGCTAAGTCACATGATATAACAGTAATGCCAAATTTGAATGCAGGGCGTAGAAGTAAATGGTACAAAAAACAATGTTGTTACTACTGTTCTGGCCTGTTCTCCGAACTTCCAAGGCACTTGGAGAAAAAGCATGCAGAAGAGCCTGAAGTGACTAAAGTTATGTCACTCACAGGAAGAGCTAGACAGCAACATCTCAAGAGGCTTCGTAATATGGGAAATCATCGTCACAATTGTGAAGTGTTCAGAAAAAGGAGTGGCAGTCTCATAGTTGTATATCGTCCATCAAACCATGCAGATCCTAACAAATACGGCCCCTGTCCATATTGTTTTGGATACTATCTTCGCCGAGATTTATGGAGGCATGAGTGTCTAGAAAAGCCGGTCAAGGTAGAAGGGAAGAGGAACGGAATTTTGCGACATAGTGATCTCTTGAAGGCACCCCCAAACGGAATAAGTCAGGCTGTGAATGAATTATTCAATGACATGAAGAGGGACCAAGTGTTTCAAGTTTGCAAAAGTGACCGACTGCTCCAGGAATTTGCAAAGCGAGAGTACATGACAGTTGGCCGTGACAAGGTCTTGAATGACCAGCACAGTTACATCCGTGCAAACTTACGAGGATTAGGGAGGCTCTTACTGCAGCTTAGAAAGCAAGTTGGCAAACCGAATGCATCTCTTCAAGATTTCCTCCGTCCCAGAAAGTTCGAGGAAGTTTGCAAAGCAGTGCATGGTGTTGCTGAGTTTGATGAAAAGACACATTTCTACAAAATTCCATCTTTGGCCCGCAAACTTGGGCATTCGTTGAAGAAATTGGCAGTCATCTTGAAAAGCGTCGCCCTTGAGGGAGGAGACAAATCTGGTGTCAGCGAAGCAGTTGACTTCCTGCTCCTATGCGATTCCAACTGGGATGTTTTTGTATCAAAACATGCCCTATGCACACTTTATGAAGCGGAGATCGACCTAGAGGTTCTGCCCACAAATGAGGATATTGTGAAAATGAGGAACTACCTAGAAGCCAAAGGAAGTGAGCAAATAAACACACTGAAGATGTGCCAAGATGATACCATTAGTAACAAAGCCTGGGACAATTTGAATGAGGTTCTTCTTTGTGAGCTTATGATGTTCAACCGCAGAAGGGCCGGACAAGTCTCAAAGATGAAAATAGCAGAGTACAGGCGAAGCTGTAAGGCCACGGAACAGAGACAGTACGAGGAGTACGAACAGCTCTCAGAGATGGAACAAAGCCTATGTAGAATGATGGATGTTGTGGAAGTGACAGGGAAAGAAGGGAGGCATGTGCCTATCTTGCTCACACCAACATTGAAGGAGAGATTGGAAATCCACATTGTAGCCAGAGAAAAACTTGTAACAGAAACCAATGAGTATGTGTTTGCTAGGGCAAATTACAAGAGTAATGGGCACATCAGAGGATCAGACTGTATGAGGAAAATATCTACCGAAGCTGGGCTGAAGAACCCACATTCCCCCTGCTCAACAGAGTTGAGGAAACAGGTCGCTACTGCAGCACAGCTTTTGGCTCTGAGACCAGACCAGGTTGACCTTCTTGCAGGTCTCATGGGGTACAATATAACAGTGCACAAAGAATATAACCAACTACCAGACCCAGTACTGCAGGTTACCCTGTTGTCAACGATCTTTCTCCTCATGGAAAGGGACAAACTTGCAGCACAAAGGGGAACATCGCTAGAAGCCTTGGATGTGTCCATCAAAGAGAGCAATGACCCTGGGACAGATGTTGGTGTATCAGCTACTGTTGATGATGAGGCCACTTCCAGCTCTGATAATGATGAGGCTGCTTCCAGCTCTGATGATGATGAGGCTGCCTCCAGCTCTGATGATGTTGGTAGGTGAACATGTATGCTGCTGTTTTTGTTAATGTTATTGATCAGATGTCAACAATTACAATGCCTTCTTTTTTATTTCAATTATGCCTCTCTAAATGGTGGTGACACTGAGGTCACTTTAGTCACCATAGTTGATTCATTTTCTACGTTATACATTTAAATGTTCATGTATTTGACATTTAACCAATACAGTCTGAAAAATTTGTAGGAGTTTCATTGGCTGCATGACTTCCATTCCTCCTGAAACAGGTCAACAGTTAACCCTCCATGTGTCTTGTGCATAATTGTTAATTAGATATATTTAAAATCTGTCTTGATGTCTGCATATTAATCTTGTCTTATTGGAGTGTAGGCCTATTGTACAAGTATATACACATTTTCTCACGAAATTGTCATGAAAATTGTTGCCAATTTGATACTTCTACAGCAATGAACACAAACAAAACCGAATAGCAAATCATTATAGAATAACTTCTGGGTTTCACTCTCATTGTAAACTTTTTGCATTTACTTTGAAAGCATCTTTGATTTTAGGTTTAATTTTCTCCTAACTAATAAACAAAAATTAATTGAATACTGTATCATACATGGATTGATAATTTCATGCTTTCTTTAATCATACCATTGAATGACATGTTTTTTTCAGACTTCATTGGAGACACTACACAGAGACATCAGACGAGGCAACTTGCAGTGAAACGAAATAAACCAAAACGTCAAAAATCTCGTGAGTTGATTTCCCATTTTAAAGAAGTAAAACACCATTACATTATTTTCCAAGGTCGTCAAAGTTTGCAAACAATTGTATCAGACTAATGGGGGCATTTTGGGCTTGCTGCCCAGGTGAGCTAAAAGAGCATATTTTATCATTGTGTATTTTACAGCATTTTCCACTTAGAACTCTTTCAAAGACGGTATACACATATGTTTTCCCACGAAAAGCTTCTTGTGTTAGCTGTTTTGTGTCTACAAGTCTAGTGCTTATAAACTGTTGTTAGCTTTTTTTAATTTTAGAAAGACAAATAAAATCAGTAGAGAACCTAGAAAACGCATCAAATATGGGAGAGGAAAGTGTCAAATGTCATGTATTCACATATATTAACTATCATTATCTTGTGCAAAGCCTTTAGCCTGAGATTGATGATGTGCTTCAGGCGAAATTTTAAAAAAATCGTGCACACCTAAATTCCATATATTTCGCCTTTAAGCTAATTTCAGTTTAAAAATCAGCTAATTAATGTCCAATTTCTAACTACCATTTCTGTTTCTTTTTGTAACTGTTATGCGCATGTTTCATTCAGATGCCGTTTCATCCTGCACAAATCGAAGTACCTCCCTTACATCAAAGCGCAAGTGGAATGAAGAAGAGATCAGAGCTATAAGAACCTTAAGTTGTGTCCTAGCACTTCGCCTACCACGAAAGTTGGAAATCGAAGAATTGAAGAGCAAGTATCCTGTACTTAATTCCCGTACATGGCGCAACATCAAAGATTATATGCGAATTAATAAGAAAACTCTTCTTAAATATGCAAAGTAATACAATTTGTGATTGTCATTATTTGTTACATGTTCATATAATTGAACTCCCAGAAAGTGACATTTATTTCACCTTGTCAGGTAGAAGCGAGCATTTCTTGTAAAGTGTATTGCATTAGTACGCTTCTAAAAGTAGTACATACATAATTAAACAAATATTGATGGCATTGTTAGAGACAATTCCTTGTACATGTAGGTCTCATAAAGCAGTGGGATAATAATTCGATTGTCTTACAAGTATTTTGTTGCCCTTTTTCAAACTGGAATTGAATGTACTTACTCAGAACCTTTTGAAAGAATCTCTCTGTTTTGAAAATGACTTCATTTCTTCTTATCTTTCACTGGGTGCAATCATTTGTACCAGTTCCCCTCCCTCACAACAAGAAAAAACAAAAACAAACCCTTAAGAAGTTAATGATACCTTATCTACAAATGAAGGTCTAATAATTGTGACAGTTGTACAGATTATTTTCTAAATTTTGTTTAATTATTATTTTTTGATTAGGTAGCTATGTAGAAAATAAGCGATTATGTTGTACAAGTCAAAGAATGGTTGCTTTCAAGTTTTTCCATGAAAAGGATTTCTATCAATGCAGCATGAGTTTGTTGACCTAGTAAACATTTAATATATATATCATATATATTTAAGTATCTGCTCTTCTTCAAAGCCAATGACTCAAATCAAATGCCGCTTACACCAAAATGTAGAAGAATGGAGCATCAAGTTTATATCATAATTGTACAGTACATGTATAATGATAAAGATAAATAGCCTAGACATACCACATGGTCACCTGCCTTTAATATTATTCACATGGTTGCAATAACAATCCTAGGAAATATTCTTGTATGACGTTGCTTATTTATTAATTTTCCTACTCAGCTGTAAGGCTTTAACAGGCTCCTTCCTATATTCAGGATCTAATGCACCCTTATACGTATACCTTTCCACTTGCCTTGAGATCCCAACAGCACAATCTTCTTCAACTCCTGAAATCCCAGACTAAGTACTATGGTAACTGCATATTCAGTGTAATGGCCATTTCCCTTTTGAACAGTCTCCTACAATAAAACCGTGATGCCGGTTCTCTCTAATCACTCAAAAATCTTCTAAAATATACCTTTTCCTGTAAATGTTATTATTTAATTATTCAACATAATTTCAGCTATGAAATTTGTTTTATCCCATATCATAATTCTAGTTTTGTTTGGTTTAAAATAGCCTTGAATTGTTACGTCTTATGTATAATTGGATGATTGCATCTGAAAGGCTTACATTGGCTGTGTATTAATGTCGTTACATGAAAATGCTATTAATGTACCTGAAGATCGTTTGATCTTCTTTGGGATTTAAAAGATTTTACAAGTATTGTTTATTTTAAAAGTGTCTTGATCTGGTACCTCTTATGTATAATTGCTTGATTGTATCTGAGGGGCTCATCTTAATTTCGTTACATGAGAATGTTATACATGTACCTGAAGATCGTGTAACATTGGAGCAGCATTCTGACATGATAAACAGAGATGAAGCCGTCTTTTCTATTCATGACCAAATACCAAGTTTTCCAGAACCTTGTTCGTTTTGTAGTTTACATTCCGCAGGTATGATTTATTATCGTTGATAAAGATGGATTTGGGGTTTCAGTTGATTGGTAGTATGAGGGCAATTACTGTAGGACCATGATAATCCTGTGAATTGTGTTACCAATACCATTTTGTTACCCTTTTAAGTGTTCCATTGTGTTTAACTTTTTTTGATTAAATGGTTGTTTCAATTGTTATAAAGAAACGTAAAACACTGTATGACTCATGTTTTACACTGTTTTCTAAGGCTGTGTGGTCAGAACTATTATAACTGTATAACCATTAACCAGACCGATTTGACAATCATGCAAGGGGGGGGGGGGGGTCCTCACCTTGCCGTTACGCCAGGGTACAATAAGAGGGAATCCCGCCCCTTACAACAAATCTCGTAAGGGCCTACACCAGTACTGCACGACTTTGAGTGAATTGTAGCACTGGCTTGTGATATCTGAAGTCTGACATCTTGGATAAAATGTCATGAGAGTGTTGAGATGATGAGTGAGTAGTAAATACCTCAATTTTTAATATGTGCATGTAATGATATGGAAGTGACAAAGAAACAAGACAAAACAATAATTATTTCTTCTTTATTTAACACAAATGCACAATGAAAATCAGTGACGACGGTTAAATTAACGTGCTCATTGGTTTCATATTCATTCAAATATTTATACCTAAATTATTTTATGGGTCAACATTTTCAGATGTCTTAGGAAATGTTGTTTTAAAGTTAGCATCACATTTTATCATATGACCTCATTGACCTGTCTTAATTAGATACCCTTACTTCTATTGCCAAATTAATACAATACCTTTGGACATAAAAGTACTGTATGTCACTAGGAAAATCAACAAAATATATGTTTTCAGTGCCCTTTGAAAATTGTAGTAATTGTCCTCGGTTCATAAGAAATGTTAAAGTAGACCTACAGTATGTGTCCTCAGTTTCTAAGGAAAGGTAATACAAAGACATATACAAAAATACATATAGTGTCCTCGTTTCTTATGGATTTCAATAAATTATATGTCCTCGGTACTATAGGACATTGTAACAGTATGTATCCTCGGTTCCTCAACAAAACTGATACAGCAACGGTCCTCGGTTCCCAGCAGAATTTATGAGGTTTGTGTCCTCGGTTCACTGAAGAAGTTAGTAAAGCATGTGTCCTCGGTTCCTTAGCAAGGCTTATCCACCATACAATGTAGGTCCTCAGTTCCTAGCGGAATTTATGAGGTATATGTGTCCTCGGTTCACTTGGTATTTTAGTACGGAAATTTGTCCTCGGTCCTCATGGGGGAATATTATACAGTGTGGTGTCCTTGTCTCAATTGATATGTTATACAGAATGTGTTTGTCCTCGGTTCCAGTGGAAAAAGAATAATAAGCTCATAAACAGCTATATATACAGTATGTGTCCTCGATTTCCATGGGGAAATCTTTTATAAGTGGGTGTGTCCTCGGTCCCCGAAGAAAAGAACAAGGAGTACATGAAGTCATGTGTGTCCTTAGTTTAAATGAAAGTATGAGAGGTCCTCGATTTTTTCAAAGTTTAAAATAGAAGTCTCAACGACCAAATATAATACTTATAAAATTAATTGTGATCCGAAAACATCTTTATTTTGTCGAATATCCTTTAAGAAAAAGAGTCATCGGTTTGTATGGTTCACCACATGTTCCCCGTTTTACACCATGAACGTGTACGTGTGCGTGTGCGTGTGTGTGTGTGTGTGTGTGACTTTGCTACTGAAAAAAGCATCTGCAATGCATCTTATTTCATACATTCAATTCATTCTCTCACTTTAATACTTTGGCGCAATTCGATTTTTGCACTCTCGCAAACAATACCTCCTGTTCATCCAAGCGTGAACACATACCACCCAAAAATTGTACCAAACGATTCAGGATAAAACACTCTTTCATATGATGTATAATACTTCACTGTTCATAAATTATTTTTTAAATTATTAGTAATTTCCTAGGTGTAAAGTTTTTTTTGACTCACACTGTAGTTCTGATTGAAACAAGAAGATAGAAAGAAAAAAAAAAGAAAAAAAAAAAAAAAAAAAACGCTTAATAGAAAGAAAACGCTTAATAGAAAGAAAACAAAAACAAAAACATTTGGTATCCGTCCCTCCTGACGCATACAAAATACGAGTATAGGACATAATTTTGTAAGTAAATGAAATGCATAAAGAAACACCAATATAAAAAACAAAATTGAATTCCTGTTCTGTACTCTGAAAATTCGTGAAATCGATTAACGGGTTGCAACAGAAAAGAAACTTTATAGTTGACGCAGTTTCAGCAATTTCAGAAATTCAATTTCATGCGATTATGAAGTTATTCAATGGAGAAATTCAGTAAATAAACAGATCAAACTCAAGGTCTTCGTAGACCATAGGCCTAATATTAATACCACGTTCTTGCAGGATTTAGAAGATCGATCTCATAGAATTTAAAATAATAATAATAATAATAATAATCAGACCAGAACCAAAACAGTCAAGATAGAACGATAACTATTTTTTACCCAGGTGCGAAAGCAGAATACAGGAAAATTATTAAGCACAAATTTTATATTGTAATTCGCCTGGTAAACATGTATTGCTATTTTGTCAACAAAAAAGAAAAGAAAAACAGTATTCGTCTGTAGTGATATACACCAATAAAAAAGTAGCTCCCTATATCATGTAAATGGCTGGTCTTTGTCCTAGATAAGACTGAGGTCATATAATCAATGAATAGTTCAAAAAAGAAGCGGAAATTGAATGTGAATGGGCATATTAATTACTAGAGAGAAACAAATATAATTACTTATATACCGACAGTTCAATATTCCATAATATAACTAGTAAAACATAATCGGTATATATAGATTGAGTTGACCACTCTCACAGTGAATTCATAACTTTTCCTTTGAGAATAGTATTAGATAAAGTATACACAGATCGATGTCTATAATAATGTAAAATGGTAATAAGAGGCAAGAATGTGTCCATCCAACCTCGAGCACTGAACTGTTGACATAATATTTTAGATAGCTTAGTTAAGATATTAGCCTACTTTATAGCCAACAATTAACGTTAATGAATGTACACTAGAAAATACTAGAGATTGAAGGAATACATACTCAATACCGTGTAGGGCAAATGTTTACATTGATATTCTAAGAGTGAACAAGTTTTCTTGGAAATCATTAGCAAGGCAGTCAACTGTATAGAAAATAAATAAACAGATTGATATAATTGATAATATAAGGTAACCCCCGATATACTTCCCGGTTGTGGATAAGACTTAAAACATGCAATGCATGTGCATTCAAATATTGTAATATGATATAGGCTAAAACATTAAGTGATACTTTGCAAGTTATTCAGTGTAGGAATTCAGAAAAATAAACAAAACAAACTCAGGGTCTTCATAGACCATAGGCCTACTACCAAGGATTTAGTAGATCGATGATTATGATTATGATTATCAAAAAACAAAAACAAAAAACAATGAGACCAGAGCCAAAACAGTCAAGGTAGAGCGATAACAGTTTTTTTTTTTTTATCAGTGCGAAAGCGAAATACATGAAAAATTAGTAAGCATGAATTTTAAATGTTAATTCGCCTGGTAAACATGGTAAACCTGAAAGTGATTAAATTATATAAATAACGAAGATGGCAATTGGAGTTGCTGTCTATTCGAGGGAAACTACGAGTGTCATCACTTAGTTAAACTAACCTGATTAGCACAAAAGTAGTAAGATGTAATATTAGTCCTCATCCGTGACCTTGCTGAGAGAAGCATCATGGGCTGGGGTCTCGAAGTTGTAAGCATTGCCCCCACGGAGGCGCCACTTTCCAGCGTAGAATCGCATCCTGGTGCCTTGAGCGTATAGAGCTTGCACTTGTTTAGACCACTTGCGTTTTTCTCCAAGGTCGGCAGTAGTGAGATCATCAACGATGAAAAACTTTTCATTTTTCAGAACATCGCGTGCTGTTTTCATAATTTCGACTTTATCGCGATAAGACAGGACCTTAACGAGAATATGGCGAGATCTTCCAGCAACTATCTTGCCATCGCGGTGTGCCCGTTCGACCTTCGAATGGATTCCAAAGTGGCGTCGCAGCTTGTCTTCCGCTATCGCGATGCAATCCTCGCTTCGTTGAGGTTGAGCTTTGAGGTGGGATGTCAATCCAGGGTTATCGTTAGTAGCTTGGAGATGGGATGTTGATCCAGGGTCACCATCAGACCGGATAGTTGGCTGGAATTCATCGATGCCAACAATACGTATATTGTTTCTCCTTGAGAAGCGTTCACTTTTGTTGGCTGCTAGCTCATTTCTATCGGCATCGTCGCGAAGTTTTGCGATCTCTACTTCCAAAACCTTCACTTTTGTTTCCAGTCGCAGTTGATTATCTTGTAGGTCATCAACCCGTTGACGCTCAAATTCCAAGGAAGCCCCAAGCATTGCTTCATATATCATCACACATATATCATCACATATATCATCACACATAATCCTATGGACTCGAGACAAAGTATGATTAAAGCTGTAGTATGTTATTCTCTTATTCTCTCCTAAATATCTTATGTAGTATATTTCTCTACTATATATCCCTTGTAGTATATTTCTCTAATATATATCTTCTGTATTATATTTCTCTACTATATATCTTCTGTAGTATATTTCTCTATTATATATCTTCTGTAGTATATTTCTCTACTACCATATATATATATATATTTCTTCTGTAGTATATTTCTCTACTATATATCTTCTGTAGTATATTTCTCTACTATATATCTTCTGCAGTATCTTAGGCTTCCTCCCTCTCCCCTTCTGCCCCCTTCTCTCTCTCCCTTCCTTACTCTGTGTCCCCCTTTCCCCTCCCCTTACATTTTCTTATCTATGTAATCTCCTGCTCTTTCTATACATATATTCCCACTCTATCTCCACATATATCATCACACATAATCCTATGGACTCGAGACAAAGTATGATTAAAGCTGTAATATGTTATTTTCTTATTCTCTCCTATCTCCCTCTCCCCTTCTGCCCCCTTCTCTCTCTATCTCTCTCTCCCTCCCTTTCTCTGTGTCCCTCTGCCCCCATCTCTCTCCCCCTCTCCCTCTCACATTTCCTTATCTACGTAATCTCATGCTCTTTCCATACATATATTCCCACTATATCTCCACATATATCATCACACATATTCCAACATACACAAGATAAAGTATGATTAAATGTGAAACAATGAAATCTGTCCAAAACAAATTATAGATTGTCATACATAATTTTATTGAATTCACATCTGCACATTATTTTGATCTCCTCCATTGAAATCTTGTTGTCATTTATCTGTTTACCAGCAACATCAAATGGATTTATCATTTTGTACACATAAAATGGATAGGTAAACAATGACACATTGCATAATGTACATATCAAAATGATCTTACAAAGTGGAACTTAACATTTATTATTGAGTTATCACATTTATTTCAACGGACATTTTGTAAATGGTACAGATTAAATTCATGAAATAACGAGTTTCTGAAAAGAGTTGTGAAAATTGTAAGTAATTCCAGAGTCACTACCTAAATGCAGTGATTATGGTTAGCTAATGATGCATTTGACAATGCAGAAGTGATGAATATATGAAAAAACACAACAAAATATACACAAATATTGACTGCATGAAACTTAATGCACATATATCACAATGAAGAAAATGCAATTTTTAAAAATGCATGATTACTGGAACAACATAACAAAGTGAAAGAAAAATGTAACAAATGTAATACAGCCTCTGTGTCTATTTAAAAAGAGATGTTTACTAACAAAATTATTGGAATAGTATAGTATTAATGACTGCTTTGAGAGAAATAGTTGTTTTATTACGCTCAAGGGAAGGTTAGAATTGTGCTATTCCCCGAGGCTTGCCGAGGGGAATAGCCCAATTGTAACCTTCCCGAGAGCGTATGAAAACAACTATTTCTCGAATATTAAAGCAGTCATTAATACTTTTATATGCCGAAAAAAAATATGACTAAAAAATAAAAAATAAAAAATATTTTTCAATTTTGTCGAAGACGGGATTCGAACTCTTGCGTACAACAAGAGGTGTATCGAAAACCAACGCTTAGACCACTAGGCTATCGCGCGTCGTTAACATGCTTGGCAGTTTTCTCCAATATATACATTAAAATGGATTGAAAACGGCTCTGCGTGAGGGATGCTTCGCAAAAGCTCCATGAAACGGGCCCTTCTTTTACTTTTGCAATGCATATTGGCACGAACTTAGATCAAGATCTATCGGCAGATGTTGTTTTTTTGTTTTTGAGAGTTTATTTTCGTCTTCATGTCAACAATGCAAGATAAAATTGTCGGTAAGATCGATCGAGATTCAATTGTATTGAAATTACCGACCAATCCTTCGCACACATTACGGTATCCTCCATCGCTCAAACCATTTTTTAACATGTAAACCTATGGGGTAACCATGGAGTAACCATGGTTATTAAAAATATTGAAATGTTTTATGCATGGTTACCGAGAATTTTACAGGAACAGTTGAAGTTTATGAATGCAATTCGACCAATCAGATGGCTGGATTTCTTAAGTGAGGTATATAATTATGTATATATTTAACCATTATTCCATTTAATGATATTGAACAAAGTAAATTATTGATACTATTATTGTTAATGTAACAACTTTTGCATTTAATCTCTTGGCAAGTTCTTAAGTTGAATTATAATAAAAAATGTCAATGGAAAGAGCTTGGAATTCTTCTTATTTCCCAAGTGCACAAAAAATGATACAACATTTTAGTGCAGTGCAGCTGGCTAAATGCACAGACAATTAAGATTTTTTTTTTTTATTCAGCAGGATAACAAATTAAGACATGTCACAGAGGCAATATCCCGACTGTAAGGCAATATCCTGACTGTAAAACACTGCTTGAAACTCATTTCAAATAATCAGATTTTAAAAGTGTTATCAAACTGTAAAATTACCCCCTTTAACCATGCAGTGGATTAAAGCAGACTAAATAGTCATGTATACTAATTAGGTTTTGTTTTAAAATTTAAGTACAAAAAGAGAACCATCCTCTTTTAATTACATAAAGGAGCATTCTTAGAAAAATCTACAAAACTTGTATAAAATGTTATAAAAGGGGGAAAGGCACTACATACATCCTGTACACCACATGATCCGAGTATAAATACGGTGATATGATACAAAAAGGTGTGTATATAAAAACATGTATAAAACAAATAAACATCATATGAAAACCCCATACAAAACATTTACTAATGGATACAATTGTGTCAGGAAAGTAGACTACAGGTACAAAGCGATATACACATGACAAATCACAAATATCTATTAAATATAATTGCACATAAATGCTTCTTCATTATTGTACAAGGCAGATCTGTTCAATAATTGTAGAGTAATTAGTCATTACCACTTTTATTATCAAAAGTGGTCTTTATTTCATTACCATCATTTTTTTATTTTGGCTGTTGTTGTTGACATTATTATTAGTATCATTGCTATTATTATTATCAATAATATTACTATAAAAAAATTAGTATTATCACAGCGATAAAGATTATAATAAATATTATTAAATTCACTATTTTCATTATCTTTGTTGTTGTCATTAATATAAAGTGGTTGTACTACTATAATAGTTATACAGAAAGGCACCGAAAAGGCAACATTGTGAAAAGTTATGAAAGCAATAACTCTAGAAATGATTGGTAATGCTTAAAGCCGATATGAAAATATGAGTTAAAGCAAAGGCAAATTACAAAAGATCAGAAAAAGAGGGTCGATAGAGGAGAAAGACAAGAAAACAAGGGAAAGGAAAATAACTGAAAATGCTAAGTAGGGGGAAAGTAGAAAAGGAGAATTAAGGCAAGATAAATAAAAAAGAAACAACAAAAACAATTTTTGTTTAAAGTAAGAAAAATGTCCAAGGTTAAAGGAATGTGAATCTTATAATTTATATGACGATGTAACTTACAAATTAAGCAGAAAAGTAGAAAGAGTTGTTCATCTCCTAAGAGTAATGGTAATGTGGGGGGAAATACAATTATTCTAGATATCAATGCAACTTACTTGATAACAAATTGTTCCATGTTCTTTCAAATAGTTGCATATATTATACCATCTACAAATTATACACAAAATGACAAGAAATATTGCAGCTTTCTTTCACAATGTATTCCATGTGCTTTACACGATCAAAATATATACATAAAATATCTTCAATTCCTGTAGTTGTACCAACCATCATTGGTTCTTTCAAAACCTTTTCCATCATCTCCAGGTAGTTTATCACACACATATAAAAAATTCACCATCCATTACGTCTTTCATTCAATAAATATCCATATCTACAATCAATCAAAACATTTTCCTTCACTCGATCTGCATAATTGCACTTTTCTGATTCAATCCCTTGAAATGTTTATATTTATTTCAGCTGTCTTTTACCTTTGCATACACCTTTTTTCACATACATGTATAGCTTTTTTGTCAATTCTATTTTTATCTTCTTTCCTTTCCTTTCTATTCTCTTCAGCCTTGTCCTCATGCGAGTAAACCAGTAAACCAGTAAACCAAGTCCCATAGTGTTTTTTTGTTTCGAAGATACTTTCAAAATATCCAAGCTAACTTGCCTTAAAGGGTAGATAATTAATACCATACCGGTAGTTATCACCACCATTGATAAAATACAAAAGAGTTGGTAAACAATAAATCAAACAGTAAAACGACTGTTAAAAAAACATTGAAAATGAAAGAAATGTTTACCTTTGTGTCAAGGTAATATCCAGCACTTCAACTTGCAGCATTTATTCTTTCCTCATATACTTCCAGAATAGGATAGAAAGAATAACAAAAACAAAAGCAACACTTTCCTAATAACAGCTAACAAGAATCAAAAGATAATGTTTTCCCTCAGATTTTTTAGTTTCAATCCATTTGCTACAGTAGTTCAACAGAAAAACTGCTGCTTCTTTTGGTTTGCCTATGTTCTTTTGTGCTAACTATTTTGTCTGTTCAGTGCCAGAAGATTGTTAACTCTGTATTAGAGTATATAAGTTAATGCCCTTGTGGCTCAAAACAGAACATTTGTTTGTTTGCAACTGTAATAACTCATCACAGAAATATATGAGTAAATGTATGACATTGACTGCTGTGCACTCTTATGCATATACACATAAATGCAAATAAATGTGGCGAAATCATTCATTGAATTAAGCAAGGTTAATTAAGTACATGTACTGTGAAATTTCTCATACAACAGATCAGCTTTGATCTGTAAACTTTCATGCCCACACATTTTTTATTAGTTTGAAGTCTACTTCAAAATTCTGAAGCAATATTTTCTAGTGGCAGTGATAATATTGAGCATATATACATGTATATATAATTGTATAAGACTTCACAGGTGCCGTGAAACCAGAAGAAGCACACCTACATCAATGCAGGATGTTTGCTTGTTGTCCAAACCTTTGGAATTAAATGTTTTTATTTAGAGAGGTTAATCACAGTCATCATGATTATTCCCGCCTAAAAACGTTACCCTAATGATGTTCAACTCCTGCACCGGGCAACTGATTATCCCTGTATGTCCACTTTAATCCTAATGATTAACACAAAGATTCCTTGTAAGTAGGGAAGGTTTATTGCGCTTATAAATATAAATAGTCTTCACAACCTACCATTGGTGCCCAATGGCTCAACAGCAATGTTCACAAGGCACTTTGATTGTCAAGAAGTGCATTTGGTGCAGTTCATAAATAAGGAGCTGATGGTTGGTTCTGAAAGAGGTACCCACTTTGACCACCCATTGGCATCTGGACGTTGGCCCCCATCGGGGTGGTGGTCAACGTCAGGTGAATGTTTGTGACAGGCTGAGGTTGATGAGGGTGGTGGGGGTGATGGGGCCCGGGGTAGTGCATCGAGGCAGAGGGGGTAAAAGGGGGCGGGGAGGCGGGACGGTTTGGTACAAAGGGAGGAGGCGGGGAGTTTGGGATTGGATCATGTCTCGGCAAGAATGATGCCTGCTGATGTTCGGCCAGTACTTGTTGTTGTTGTTGAAGTTGTTCTTGTTGCAACTGTTGTAACTGTGGTGGTGTCAGAGGTGCAGGACATTTCTTGTTTGATTTCCTCTTTTTAACAGGAGTATCTGCTGTATTCTCACTCTTTGGTGATGTACTAGTGTCTGTGGAAGCAATAGCTAAAGCTCTTGTGTTTGATGATGAACTGGATGATGGAACCTTGCGAGATGATCTCTGACTCTCCTCTTGATTTGCTGAAATATTTGGAGGTGTCCTCGATGGACTGGCAGTTGGGGTTCTTGAAGATTCCTTCGTCCTTGAGGCACTTGTTGTTGGTGTTCCTGCAGATGCCTGTGTCCTCGATGGACTGGCAGTCGGTGTTCTTGAAGATTCCTGTGTCCTCGAGGTGCTTGTGTTTGGTTTTCCTCCAGATGCCGGTGTCCTAGATGGACTTGCAGTTGGTGTTCCTGAGGATCTCTGTGAATCCGGCCTCCTCTGTGGGCTGTCTCCTGCTCTGGATCCGCTAGTTGCCGATCTAGGTCTTTCGCTTCGTGTTTCACCAAGTATATTCTCTGTTGAACGGGACACCCGCATGACCTGTCTAATATCCACTGACCTTGGACGCTCTCCAGAAGGAGGTCTTTGACCATGACTTGACAACCTATTTTCTGTTGACTGCTTAAACAATGCTGCACTGTTCCTCTTTGGTCTCACAACAACTGACACTGAGCTTGAGGGGCGGGCCTCAGCGGTTCCAGAATTCTGCGCAGTTGGTATATCTGGGGCACGCCTCTTTTGACTTTTCGGAAGGGTGGAGGATTTGGCTTGTGTTGCTGTAGGTGATGGGGAAGCACTGACCACAGTATTACTTGAGGAACGGACAAGAGAGTTCCTGGGCGCTGGCACAGGGGTGTCAAGGGAAGGTGAACCACCAGACGGACTGGAAGATGTAGATGATGCTGATGATGACTTCACAAAGCCTTCTTGACGAGTGTGTTGGGGTAGCATAGGAGATGTGAGTGTCGTTGATATTGATATACTTGGTGCTTTGACCTGTTAGAAAAACAAGATGATGAAAAAATGCATTCAATAAAGAGCAGATGTAGTAATCGGTACATGAAATCAATTTTTTGTATTGTTCATGAAGAGGTAGAGTCAAAGACAGAAATACCCTCTGGTAATATATCTAAAAGATAACGATAGGTAAATGAATATCTTGTGTATGCTTTGGATGGACATCATAAAAATATAATACATAAAATCTAATTATGAAGACTCATCTTTATTTTCGGGATGAAAAGACTTCACATACAATTTACTAAGCTTTCCTTTATTGCCTAAATATTGGACACAAAGTAAAAAAATAACATTTTAATTATGAATGAGTTACAAGTCATTTCAATGACATGGGTTCATATATCACTGCTGCCACCATGTCAGTATTGAAAGAGTCACCAGTCATTTAATGGGTTCATATCTCACTGCTGCCACCATGTCAGTAATGAAAGAGTCACCAGTCATTTCTATGGCATGGGTTCATATTCCACCGCTGCCATCATGTCAGTTATGAAAGAGTCACCAGTCATTTCACTGGCATGGGTTCGTATCCCACCACTGCCACCATGTCAGTAATGAAAGAGTCACCAGTCATTTCTATGGCATGGGTTCATATTCCACCGCTGCCATCATGTCAGTTATGAAAGAGTCACCACTCATTTCTATGGCATGGGTTCGTATCCCACCACTGCCACCATGTCAGTTATGAAAGAGTCACCAGTCATTTCTATGGCATGGGTTCGTATCCCACCACTGCCACCATGTCAGTTATGAAAGAGTCACCAGTCATTTCTATGGCATGGGTTCGTATCCCACCACTGCCACCATGTCAGTAATGAAAGAGTCACCAGTCATTTCAATGGCTTGCATTCATATCCCACCCCTGCCACCATGTCAGTAATGAAAGAGTCACTAGTCATTTCAATGGCATGGATTCATATCCCACCGCTGCCATCATGTTAGTAATGAAAGAGTCACCAGTCATTTCAATCGAATGGGTTGATATCCCACGGCTGCCACCATGTCAGTAATGAAAGAGTTACCGGTTATTTCTACATGGAATGGGTTGATATCCCACAGCCGCCACCATGTCAGTAATGAATGAGTTAAAGGCAATTTTGATGTCATTTGCAGGTGTACCAAGATTACCCCTATTCTTACAGGAGTACAGTGGATTTCGAACAAGTACGGGATTCATAACGTGCAAATAAATTGGACTTGCCCACAAATAATAGTCATACAAGGAAACTTACTGCTTTTCTGTAGGAGTATGTAGTGATTGCAGCAATGAGCCCGAAGAAACAGCAGAGTACACAGAAACCGACAGATGTCCAAAGTAGGGTGAGATATTCACCAGACACCTGGCTACATGAGTCTACTCCAGCGTACATACTAGGTGCCTCAAATAGACTGTAAATAGTAGAAGGTAAGGAATTGGTCAATAGCTGTTTAAACATCTGGCTACACAAGTCTACACCAGCATACAGTTAACAACTGAATCATTCAAACCCTTTGTAAATTTAATGGTGTTTGTGTGTTTCCATATCTCAAGAATGGAAGGTGGACTGGTTGAATTATATTAGGGCCTTAGTAGAATACTTTTAGATGTAAGCTTAACATTTCACATTCCCGAGAAACATAAACCAGGACAAATATATTTTTCTTAAACTTAAAAAATTACACAAGCTGGTTTGAATAATTTAGTTGTTAACTGCATACAAGGTGCTTCAAACAGACTTCAAGATGGACGATAACAAAATTATCAATAGGTAATCAATCAATCAATCAATTGATCAATCTATGAATGCATGTATGTATCTATCAATCCATCAATGAACGAATCACTAGTTCTTTTTGTTAATTAACTAACAAATCAATTAATCTACATATATAAATAATTTGATTAATTTATCAACCTACCAATCAATTTATCATAAAAGTTATCAACCAATTGATCAATATAAGAAGAAAAAAACTTTAGTAAAAACAAGTACACACACATTTTGTAAAAAAAAAGAAATCGCTCCATTAAAAAAAAAAATTCAAGGGATAAGGGATATCATGTTAAGGACAAGATTAAATGCACAAAAATGCCCCCTTTACCCATGTTTAAAGTATTGCCTTCCCCCAAGATTTAAGATTTTACTCAAACGACATGCACTTTCAAAAAGAAATTGAATAGATCATATGAACAGGAAGAAAGGAAGTGAGACACAAATATGAAAATGTGAATTTAGTTAATCAACAGGATTTTCATTGAAATATCACAGATTACTTACTGAGGCACATTTTACCGTCCATAACTTCAGTGTCATACAAGAAATGCATTTCTCATGGGATTAAAGGGAATTATAACTTTCATATCAATAAGGATTGTTTGTCCAATGAAAATTATTATTTTGCTCCTTTGCCATTTCTCACAAACCAACTTGGCACGAAGGTTGAATTGCATTTTAACCCCTAAACAAAACTATCAAGTTTACATAATTTTATAATATATGTAATATACAATTTTCAGACAACAGTTTAATAATAATGTTTTTTTAAATTCTTTTTGATAACCACAATTATTCCACTACTTATTATTTCAGTAATGATGAACCTACTTTAGAAGTCAGGAAGAGTAAATATATATATATATTATTATTTTTTTTTGGGGGGGGGGGGGGGGAAGGTGTCAAAAACATTTATAATTTCAAACAAGAGAGATGTTCTTTTCTTTATCCAAAAAACTGTCAGACACAATGCCTATAACTCTGGGTTTCAAACTATGTACGTGGTCACAAATAGTCTTTGACTTTCAGACTTTGTTTTTCTTACCTCACTGCCCTGAAGTAACAAGGACTAAACCTCTCTTTAGTCAGGTAGCAGCAGTAGCAGCTCTTTGGGAAGCTCAGCTGAACGGCTTCGCAGGAGAGCTCTGCAGTACAGTTGGCAAAACCTGTGCTTGAGTAGGAGCACTGACTAAAATCAACATTCTATGGAAAAGAGATAAAATAAGATAAGATATTTATTTGTCTTTCTTTCAAATGTAACATATATAGAGCATAACATTGGATCATTACACATTTACAATGGAAAAACAAATTATGGCAATGATAAAAACAAAGTGAACTGAAAAAAAGATGAGGAGACCCTGGTAAAAGCAGAGCTTGTAAGTTTTAGGGTCCCCTTTGGACAAGTTGGGTGAGAGGTAAGGTTGAAATTAGAGGATAGTGAAAATTGACAGAGCAGAAGAAGAAGAAGCCACAAGGGTTTACATTTGTCATTAATTGCTTGCACATGCTGTTTATTTTCAGGATACATTTCAGATATGCCAGAAGCAAAATGATTAAGGTTAGGAAGACATACAAATATATCTCAAGTTCTTGACCTCCCCCCCCCCCCCCCCCCCCCCCCCAGGAACTCTTGTGCTGAAAGATTCATTTGGGGTAAGAATGTCTCGATATTTTTCTGTTTTCGCAAACAGAAACATGGGTACCACTGACGAGGTTTATTTCATTGGTGGTATTACTTGAAAGTTTGTTCTTTCTTCACTATCAGTAGAAATTACATGTTTCAGTAAGTTTCTCCAGACTTATATCATAGCTGGGGCTGTTGCTGATGCGATCGGATTGTACATTGAAGACAAGTGAAAGCTTAATAAAAACAGGTCACTTTTCAACTGATTCTGAAGAAAGAACTTTTGTCAAGAAACAGGTACCCATATCATGAAACTTATTCACATAAAAAGTATTCTAAGACTGAATCAAACAGTAAAACAAACCACTTCACATTATAAATTCCCTCTTTTCTAAGAATTAATTTGTGACTGATGATAACAAATTCGGAGGCATAATAGAAGGAGTTATAAAGATGAGATAACTTACATGTATTAATGACGCTACAACACTCTCCAAGAAAGCCCCTATGAGAGCCATGAAGATACCCAAGACCTGAAGCATCACACCATCGCTAGCATCTTCTGACGACCGAACGGGAACAAGATGCCCTCCAGAGAGACAAGGGCTCCTATAACAAGCTATATTGATGGGATGAAACAGAGATTGATGGATTTATTCACCAATAATAACAATATGTGTGCAAAATATGTCTTTACAATGTTAACAAAATATTTCAGAATCAAAATATATTTGAAGGATGGGGCCAGAAAAGAGCACATGTGCTAGTTGTGCCTGTCCCCTCTACAAAATCTATAAATGACAAGACATTCAATTTGAAATCACAAAATACATAATACAATTTATACACATTTTTGAGATGATGGGGGGGGGGGGGGGAGACAGATAGGAAGACAGAA